>JAJOOH010000638.1:0-33209 GCA_029582605.1 Solanum gracilifrons
TATACATAAATTATGAATCAAAATCAACTAGATACATTAAAAAACTGAACTTTGAGTAGAGTGTTTAACAACATGTTCTACCCCCCCTACCCCCCCTACCCCCCCCCCCCATAACAGAAAAAGTTGAACAACAAAAGATAAAAAAAAAATCAACAGTTTGATGGGCTGAAATAAAAAAAAATTGTGAAGAAACCTTGTACACTTTCTCCTTTGCTCTAGATCAACTCCCATAACTTTTTTTTTCACATATGCAAGTATAGAGGACATCGAATCTCATTATACGAGCATGTGATACAACTGATAACTCTTTAAGTAGTTAGTATATGCATAGTTTGATTGTGAAAGATATATATATGTTAATTTTTATCTTTTCATCTCTCATCTTTTAATATATTATTACTCCACACTAATAAAATTAATTAAGAATTATATAAACTAAAGGTGGATGAATACATAAATATATTAAAATCTTTAATAAAGAAGGCAATTATAGTGGGTAGTGAAAAATTAGAAAAGAAAATTAAAAAAGGAGAAAAAAGAGATAAATATAACTTTGCCTATATCTGATACTATTTACTTTTGTATAAATAAATAAGGGAAAAGGGTTTGAAAAATATCCCAACTTTGGTCGAATTTGCTGTTGCGATACTAAACTTTCATGAGGACCTATTACCTCCCTAGACAATTTAATACCGTATTTTAAACATATATATTTGTCCACGTGGACATAAAAAATAATGCAAAATTATAAATAGTAATGTGTCCACGTGGGCACATATATATCTTTAAAATACACTATTAAATAGTTCAGGGGGTAAAAAATACGGTATTAAATAGTCTAGGGAGGTAATAGATCCTTATGAAAGTTTAGTATCGCAACAGCAAATCCGACCAAAGTTGAGGTATTTTTCAAACCTTTATCCCTATAAATAACAAATACATTTGTAATATTTTAATCACAGTTATATTTGTAAATGTTTTAAATTAAGTAAAAAAGACAAAAGAAGGAATTCTTGAAAAGATATAAATACTAATATTAATGAGGAAAGAGAAAAGGTAAGTGTAGGTATTTTTTGAAAGTATAATATTAACGAGGAAAGAGAAAAGTTAAGTGTAGGTATTTTCTGAAATTTTTTAAACCACAATTATTTTGGAAATAATATATGAAAAATAAAGAAGTAAAAGAGGAAAGGTAGGAAGATATAAATAGTGTAGTAATAATTAGGAAAGAAAAATTTCAAGTGTACCTATTTTCTGAATTTTAAAAGAAGAACAAATTAAAGAAAAAGTCCAAAAATTGATAAAAACAATTCTGGACAAAAAAAAGGTGCCATGTCGGACTTTTATTATTCAACTTTATATATATATATATATGATTCCGAGTTAAAAGAGTAGTCAAATGTAGATGTTGCAAGGGCAAGGCGTAGCGTGCGTAACTTAGACACACATTTTAAGGGGATACCTCTCTTTTCCCATTTTTACGATTAAGCAAATTCACATCACTTCACTTGTTCCTGTTTTATGTAAAACTAAATTTCATTTTTTTCCACATTACCATTTCCAACATAAAAAAGAGTCAAATTTTCTGCTATTTTATATTAAATTATACTTGGTGCTAAGACAAGAAGGAAGGTGATGTGGGTATTTGTTGACAAAATGATTGATCATTGAAAATTATAAAATATAATTTGATAATGGAAGTGTCTATTTTTTCATTGTCTAGTTAGATAAGTAGGAAGTTGAAATATCTAAGGTTAATTAATTATGTGTACTTTTTCGGTATCTGATTAGATGATGCAAATGTTTGATTGGTCTTCCTTATTAATCTTAGGTTCCCACTTCCCAGCAGAATGCAGTGTTGTGTGAATCTCCCTTGTTGATTTTGGATCAGTACTAAGAAAATTGTTTTCTTCTTCTTTCTGTGCCAATTTTCACAATCACTCAAAATTCCGGTATCCATATATTCTACTTTGTTTGATTTGATTTGACATTGAATCATGTGGTTTAGTATGTAGAATGTACTAAAATGTCTTTTAATCTTAAATATGTCATGCTAGAGTCAAAATGAAAAGTAAGACAAATAAATTGAATTTGTGATGTCATATATATGCAAGTGATGCAATATCTCATCCACCATTTTGTTTACTAAAGCTATATGATAATGTTACAGTATTAGTCTAAATTTCCTCTTTCTCCCATTCTAGAAAATGTAATTGAACTTTTTCCTATTGCAGAATTTAGAAAAAAGGAAAATGGTTAAGATTTGTTGTATAGGAGCTGGATATGTAGGTGAGGTGGTCCCACCATGGCTGTCATAGCACTGAAATGCCCTTCTGTTGAAGTAACTGTTGTAGATATTTCAGTGCCTCGCATCACCGCCTGGAACAGTGACCATCTCCCTATCTATGAGCCAGGCCTTTGGGATATAGTGAAGGAAGAGGCAGGAATCTCTTCTTTAGCACAGATGTGGAGAAACATGTGTGTGAAGCTGATATAGTTTTTGTTTATGTTAACACTCCTACAAAGACTAGAGGCCTCGGAGCAGGCAAGGCTGCTGATCTCACTTACTGGGAGAGTGCAGCTCGCATGATTGATGATGTCTCAAAATCTGACAAAATTGTGGTTGAGAAATCAACTGTTCCAGTCAAAACTGCTGAGGCAATTGAGAGGATTTTGACCCACAACAGCAACAACAGAATTAACTTCAAAATCCTCTCAAACCCTGAGTTTCTTGCAGAGGGGACTGCAATTGAAGACCTTTTTAAACCTGACAGAGTCTTAATTGGAGGACGCAAAACTCCAGGAGGCCAGAAGGCTATCCAAGCATTAAATGATGTTTATGCCCAATAGGTTCCTGAAGATTGCATCATCACAACCAATTTGTGGTCTGCTGAGCTCTCAAAACTGGCTGCCAATGCATTCTTGGCCCAAATCTCTTCTGTGAATGCCATGTCAGCTCTCTGCGAGGCTACTGGAGCAAATGTTTCAGAGGTATCATATGTTGTTGGTAAGGACTCCAGGATTCGTCCCAAGTTTCTTAATGCTAGTGTTGAATTCGGTAGCTCTTGCTTCCAGAAGGATATTCTAAATCTGGTTTACATATGCGAATGCAATGGTCTTCCAGAGGTGGCTGAATACTGGAAACATGTAATCAAGATCAATGACTATCAGAAGATTCGTTTTGTCAATCGTGTTGTTGCCTCCATGTTCAACACAGTATCAGACAAAGTGGCCATTCTAGGTTTTGCTTTCAAGAAGGATACTGGTGATACTCGGGAGACCCCTGCAATTGATGTTTGCAAGGGACTATTGGGAGACAAGGCTAAGTTGAGCATATATGACCCTCAGGTTAACGAGGACCAAATCCAAAGGGACCTTGCAATGAAAAAGTTTGATTGGGATCATCCCCTTCACCTCCAGCCAATGAGTCCAACTGGTGTGAAACAAGTTTCAGTCGTGTGGGATGCGTACACCGCGACAAAGGATGCTCATGCTGTTTGCATTCTTACAGAGTGGGATGGATTCAAGAGTCTTGATTACAAGAAGATATACGATAACATGCAGAAACCTGCTTTCATATTTGATGGTAGGAATGTCGTTGACGCGGACAAGCTTAGAGAGATTGGATTTATTGTCTATGCAATTGGTAAGCCCCTGGATGCCTGGCTAAAGGACATGCCTGCTGTTGTTTGAAACCCCTACTTTTCTTACTAGTAATCAGATAGTCAGCTTAGCTGAGATTCATTCTTTACTATTTGTTTTGTCCCTTGTAGACACAGAACAGTCATTCTCTACTATTTGTTGTTATACTTTTTGGTATTTGAATATTTACCAGAAAAATTACAAAATCAAATAGCCTCGCACTAACTCTTTTATGTTAAAAGAAAAAGAAAAAAAAATTGAGCAAAATCCTACTTATAATGAAGGGTGCTTAGCACAGTAACAGATAAAACATTGGATCAACTTAAATGGCTCGTATGCATCTCAAAAGCTAAATTTAGTTAATACAACTATTCTCACGTGCTTTAAATATAGCAGATATTAAAAGTGTTTTATCTGTTGTGAATAATTTGGTGGTTAAACTGATGACCATAACTCCTACGTTAATTTCCGTAGTAGTGTTGTTGATAGTGGTCAAATGGATAACCATAACTCCAAGGTTGATATTGATAGTAATGTTGTTGATAATATGATCAAATAGATGACCATAACTCCTAGGGTTTATTTCCTCATATTTTCAAGGTTTAACGTCATGTTTATGACATCCTTAATGTAATCCTATAAATAGTAGTATTGATAATGATATTGAATACACTTAGAAAGAAAGTTAATTTATATTCTTGTTATTTTCATCTTTATATTGCTCTTTTGTTTTTAAGTTTTACAAATGACAAATTGTTCATAATTTCATTTGAAGTTTATTTTACTTGAATTTGGCTCGAGATAGCAAGTTTAATGTAGGTTGTCCATATGTTATGGGAAATAATATGGATGGATCCATATTTGATCCAACATAAATAAATAAATTAATTATCCAATCCGTTTATGGTTGGACGATTCTATCGGCACTATGCAACAAATGTTTGTACTGCTTTCTTTTCCCCTCCAATTTTAGGAATCATCCATTTTGATGGATGAGGCAGTATAAGTCTTGTTTCATGATATAATTTAATGTCACCAAAACATTAAATCAAGGAGAAGCAGAAAATGAGACTCTTCATCTCTTATTATGTGGTAATAACATCATCCTCTTACACATACATTATATACCTTCATCACATGATAAAAAGAGAAACTACTTACTGTGCCTTTGTTATTTTTCATTCACTTCCCCCTCTTATGCTATTTCCACAGCTTCAATGTTCCAAATGTCTTTGGCATATTCATGGATTGTTCTGTCACTGCTGAACTTGTACGATCCCGCTGTATTCAAGATTGACATCTTTGTCCACCTCTGACCAAGTGATAAACACAAGTCATTTTTTACAAATATTTTAATGATCAAAGTCAATAGCATACACAAAACATGAGAAACCAAACAAAATATCCACAACGAATTGCAACAAACTGGACTTACTTTCTGGTCGCGATATGCCTCATCAACTTTCTCTTGGCATTCTATGTAACTGGGGAAGTCCTTGCCCACAAGGAAATAGTCAGCACGGCCAAAACCTTCATTTCCTTCCAACGATCCAATTAGGTCATCATAGTTATAAGAGCCAAAAGCACTGCTTCTAACAAATTCCTTCACCTCTTCAAAACGTTCATCAGGTACAAACTACAAAAGAGAGGAAATAAGATTCTCGTTCAATAACTGAGCAAGGTGGCCATTCAAATGCATCTAAGAAGAAACTTTAGGGGTGGTTACTGGTAAGGAAATAAAAGACGAAATTTGACCAATCAACCAAGAAAAAAGAACATTGATCAACATGTCACTCAAAAGAGGGGTGAGCTTTACCTTTCCGTCAGCTCTTTCTTTTCTAAGCCCTGCAATTTCATGAGCTTGAGCACCAAAGAGAAAGAAGTTTTCTTCTCCAACCTCTTCCCTTATTTCAACATTAGCGCCATCCAATGTACCAATTTGGATACAACCATTCATTGCAAACTTCATATTACTGGTTCCACTGGCCTCCATTCCAGCCGTACTGGGGATAGGAAGAAAGAGAGTCAAATATACATATAAATCTCTACATAAAACTAAAAACATACACCAACAAGATTAATGGAAATATTAGATTTTTATGTGCAGTTATCACATTACTGAGAAATGAATTGGCTTGGATAAACATTTTCCACTAGTAGTTACCCCCTTTAAGTATCATTAAGTGACAACATAGAATCATCCTTTTTTTTTTTTTCTAAAAAGGAACATTAAATCTTCAATTTTCATGAACCATTAGTTGGCTATTACCAAAGTTTTCCCAATGAAATAGACTAGCCACTGCCCAGTAGTTCCCTTTAAGTTTTATTTTGATACGTAAAATTGATGTTACTAGGCCATATAAGTATTGATCTGTTTGTGTCAAAAATTGGGGAAAAGCGTTAACCGCCATCAATAAAAGAGGAGCATGAAGATCCAAAAGTGCTACCCCTATTCCCAGCCTTTGATGTATAAACAGGATTCGGCTGAAATTTTCACATCATATGCATTCGCCACTGCAGACATATTAGGAAAACTGATGTCGTCCACACGAAGGCAGGACACATTAGAGAGACTATAACTGCATAAGGACAGGAATCTTAATGGTGCCCAAATCACTATATTATCACACATAGTAGGATCATTTTGTAACAATTGAAATTCCAAATAGAACATACACAGTTTACTGCCAGGACAATCAAATAAAATGGTGCTGCTTTGTGTGTGTGAATGAATGATATGATCACTGTCATGTCACACCATTTCACTATGCATTCGATTTGATACATATATAAACTATGCATGTGATGAGTATTACAATAATAACAGTATTATAGCATGATATCACTCTCAACACCCGAGTTATACTAGTGATGAGAAACTAAGCAGCTAATCGTCCAGTTATGTTCGCACAAAGCCACAAACAAATTTAACATAGTATAGAGTTGTTGGATCAATTGTTACCAGTGGCAGCACAATTGAAAAGAAAGATGGGAGTCAGTTAATTACCTGATATGTTCTGATAGATCACTAGCAGGAATTAGCAATTCAGCAACACTGACATTGTAATCTGGCACAAAGACTACCTACAAGAGATAAAGGAGAGGACTCTTCAGGTTAAAAGTGCAAAAAGTAATCACATGATGAAACAGATGCAGAAATATCACAGATTAAAAAAAAAAAAAAAAAGTGACCTCTTACTGCTAGAAAAGAATAGCTTGTATCAAAATCAAAGAAAAAAACTTTCAAGAGAAATAATCATGTTAATACCTTCAACAGATCACCGATTTCTGGATCATGATTTATAGTAGCACCAACATCTGTGATAAATTTTACAATCCTCTTGGCTTGCACATATGTGGCAAAAGCTTTTCCCCCAAATATGCATACTCGAGGAACGAAGTTAGTCTTTCTTTCTGCAGCTGTCATTTCTTTCATCTTCTTATACCGATAAACGATGCCGAAGATATTTAACAGTTGTCGCTTGTACTCATGAATGCGTTTTACCTAAGAATTGGTTTTTTAATTGACAAGTGCATGATACTTCGTCCAAGAACAAGAATGATTCATATAACTAAGATAAAGCTCATTAATCTCATGGCCAGAACTGAAAAACGGAGAATAACACACCTGAATATCAAACATTGCATCTGGGACAACAGAATACCCTGTCTTTTCTTTGAGAAAGGAGACAACTTTAATCTTGTTGCTCCTTTTTGCTTCCCTCCACTCATTTTGAAGATCTTCATTATCAGCAAACTGTGTGTGGTACCCATAGTTCAGATAGAACATAAGTCTAACCTTTTTGGGAAAATACACTCAGTTCGAAATTGGAACTGCTTTGTAAATAGCGATGATGAGTATACGTAATATTTTTTAACTTCACTATCAAATGGACAAAAGTGCAGGTTCAAGGTGTGATTTAGCTTCCATTCTTCAGTTGTTCTCCCGAAATTATGTAATTTAAAACCCCCAATTATAATTTAGTTTAACTTTAGTTATTGCACTTGTGCAAATCTTGATATTTGTTGTGGACAGCTTTGACCAGAATTTTGAAATCAATTGAAATAGGAGGGTAAACTGCGGCCTATGCACGGGTTTAGGGATGCCTAACACCTGTTCTTTAAACAAAGGAATTTCCTTGCCTAATTTCTATTTTTCACAACCATTTGGAGTAAAAAACTTCAAATGGGTTTCTTTCAAAATCAACTTCAAGTTTTGAAAAGAATTTCAAGGGATTGGTCAAGTGACTTGCACACTTAACAATACGATCTGTTTCCTTAGGTGGTGACTCCAAATTTTCAAATCCCTTTGGATTTAATCTTCGCGAACACAGCCTTCACATGTTTTTCGAAAATCAAAAATACTACGTGTCATAAATTTGGTGAATCTTTGGAAGGTGCCACAGAGAATGCATTTTCAACTATCTAACAACAAACAACAAAATTTCCACCTCATATTCTTAAACATGCCAAGTCAGAAAAGGCAAATGAAATACCTTCTGCAATTCTGCCAACTTTTCAGTTTTCAGGACCCAATCCTCTGTACCAGTCCACTTAGTTATGATGGCACTAAGAGGAGGATTGCAGAAACGAATCCATCTTCTTGGAGTCACTCCATTTGTTTTGTTTTGGAACTTTTCCGGCCAGAGCTGTAAATGTTAAGAGTAAGATAATACATGAATTAAAACTCAGTTTGACAAAAATCACTGATCTGATACATATCAAAAGATTCATACTAATGATGCTTACCTCATAGAAGTCATTGAAAACCTCCTCCTTCACAATTTCACTATGGATCTCAGCAACTCCATTAACAGCATGGCCGCCCACAACACACAGGTTGGCCATGCGTACCTTCTTAGGTGGTATAACAGCTGGTTCCGGACTCACGGGAGTTTTCTTGTCAATGTCTTTTTCTGCAGCTGCTTCTATCTTCACACTAGTTTTCTTACCAGTGTCATCTTCATCATTAGTCACAACTTTATCGGAAGCTTCAACTTTGTCATGGACTTCTACTGTTTCAGTATCATCATCAACTGAGATTTCAGGCTTAATAAATAATTCAGCAACAGAACTGGGAAGATCAAAATTTTCTAAGATTCTCATTGTAGTCAACTTTTCCTCCAATTTGTTCAGATCCATTGAACCATATTTTAATACAATTTCATGTACCAGCTGTTAGGATAGCACACTGCAGAAATTAGTCAAAATAGTTTAACTTGCATAACCAAATAAATTTGTTAAATTTGTAGCTCCATCACCTCCTCGTCAATCGCCTCAATGATTTCGACATGTCTGGGAAGCAGTTTCTGCATCAATTCATAACTCCATTTCTCCAGTGCCTCAGGCAAAACAGTATGGTTTGTGTAGGCCACAGTTCTGGTAAGTTTCCAGCATTAAGGATTTCAGTGTTTCTAATAAGAAAATAAAATTGGAGGTATTGTTTTATGTTTAAAAGTAAAAGTGTGTTATCTCCTGTCATTTTGATGTTCGAAGACCAATTCAGATGATGTGGAACTTAAAGTTTAGTAATAAGATCTCATACTATAGTATCACTTGCGTCATGTATTTAAACAAATTCAGATGATGCTTCCGTACAGTATATTCAGCACAAACCTCAATTTCCCACATGCAAAGCTTGTAACTTTCAGTACCTTTGAGTAATATTCCAAGCTTCATTCCAATTCAAGCCCTTCAGATCTATCAATATTCTCATCAGCTCAGGGATACAAAGTGTAGGGTGAGTGTCATTCATCTGCACAGCAACTTTTTCAGGAAACTCTTCCCACTTAATACGATCACCTGATCTCCTCTCAAATCGAGAAATAATATCTTGGAGAGAAGCCGAGCATAAGGTATATTGTTGCTTCAACCGAAGGATCTTTCCCTCCTCTGATTCATCCCCAGGGTAGAGTATGTAACATATCTGATGTTAGAGAAGAACTAGCTTAGACCAGTGTTTTTGAGAGCGAGAAGCGCTAAAAAGCAACAAGGACCCGCTTTGCTTAAAGCAGAAGTGAAACACAGTTCTAAAAGAGTACCAAAATAAACCTCGCACAAATAAGTAAAATAACTAAATAAAAAAGAGCTCAACAAAAGTGACACATAAGCAAATCTTTCAATTTAAAAACTAAAAAGTAGACAGCCAAAAATCCTCCATTGGGCATGCAAAATAAAAACCAAAACATAAATGGATCAACATCCGATTCTTCTTAAAGATTGTCAAAACCTCTTTTATCAACATCATTATATTGCTCATAATCTTCTCTTTCACTATAACCTCAAAAGGCGACGTACCTATGTGCCGCTGCAGTCCTTCACTTGAAGCGTATAAGAGATCCCTTCTAATAACACTGGCTTAGCCATCTAAACTAATGCTATGCTAAGTGTGTTACTATGTCCCTAATGTATATGAAGAGACAGAAAAGAAGAGTAGGTTAAAATGTGCCTAGGGCAGTAGGAATATGAATATGAAATCTGTAATGGAGTTAGTTAATCTAGGAGATGGAACTCGAAGAAGATGATTGCCGATTCAGGGTTATAACCGAGAATTGAGGCTTAATTGAATGTAGAAGAGGGAGAATCAGATATTATTTCATGAATGAATCCAATTACACATAATGGCTATATTTATAGAAATGAAACTAGGAACTGAAATCTGGAAATCTAACTGCTACAGTCTAACAACTTCAACTACTTCTAACTAATTCCCACGTCAACTAACTAACTTGCCAACTCAGCTAGTTCACAGTTAAACTTGTATCACTGACATTTTCAACAAAAAGAGTATTATCAAAACAAACTTGAAAGGGAAAAAGAAAAGAAGAGTAGGTTAATATATGCCTATAGGAACATGGATATCAGGTCTCTTGACATTTTCTACAAAAACTTAGTTATCAGTCTCTTGCCCCTCATTAAAAAAAAAGGCAAGAGGAAAACTAAGAGTATATTCAAAAAAGAAAAAGAGAAAAGAAATAAGAGTAGGTTAAAATGTGCCTAGGACACATAGAAATACAAATATCAGGTCTCCTGACATCTTCCACAAAAAAAAATAGTCTGTTGAATGAGTAGGCAGATTTAGTCATAATGTGCTCCACCATTGAGCTGCCAGATTTGATTATAATCTGCTCCACAAATAAAACTGGCAGATTTGATTAGAATCTGCTCCTGTAAATATGCGATTAGAATATATTATTCTAGGAAAATCGTTTAGAGGAAATCCTTTAATTCAAGGATTTCCTAAGAATTAGGGATTGATTAGTTTATTTGGTCTTTACTTGTTCTCTTATAAATACTGTACAAACACTATGAATAAAATATACTTTTGCAGTATCTAAACTTTCATGGTATCAGAGCGGGACTTTTTCCCCTAATATCATATGGATAAAACAGCCTTTCACAGAGAGCATCTTTCTGAAACATCAACAGGAAGCTCCTGCAGAAAATCTGATGACACAAGGAGGCAATGCTTCTCACATGCCCTTCCAGTTAACTTCTCATCGATTAAATGGGAAGAACTATCTGGAATGGGCACAGTCCGTAAAGCTTGCAATCGATGGCCATGGAAAGCTGGGACATCTGACCGGAGAGACAAAAAAGCCGGGAGTTGGAGACCCAAAGATGAACTCCTGGAGATCAGAGAATTCACTCGTGATTGCTTGGTTAATAAATTCTATGGAACCAGGCATAGGTAAATCTTATCTCTTTTTGCCCACTGCTAAGGATGCGTGGGAAGCCGTTAGGGAGACATATTCTGATTTAGAAAATGCCTCTCAAATTTTGGAGTTAAAAATTAAACTATGGCAAGATAAGCAGGGTGAGAATGAAGTCACTACTTATTATAATGAAATGGTGTCCTTGTGGCAGGAGTTAGACCAGTGTTACAATGATGAATGGGAGTGTTCTATGGATAGTGTGAAAGCCAAAAAAAAGGAAGAAAATGAGAGAGTTTACCTTTTTTTAGCAGGATTAAACCGAGAGTTTGACGAGGTCAGGTCGCAAATCCTAGGAAAAAATCCTCTGCCCTCACTTCGTGAAACATTTTCTGAAGTTAGGAGAGAGGAAACTAGGAGGAAAGTTATGTTAAAACCTGATTTAAACGTTGAACTAAAACCTGTTATAGACTCTTCAGCTCTTGTAACAGTGAAGAATGGAGAGGACAAAAACAAAAGGCCATGGTGTGATCATTGCAAAAAATATTGGCACACCCGTGAAACATGTTGGAAGATTCATGGGAAACCACGAAACTGGAAGAAAAAGGGAGTTGATGATTGTGGCTTTCAATCTCAAAATGGTCAGGCCCTCCAAACAACTTATTTTGATCAGGGGCAACAACATTCTCCAGAAACGTCTCCATTTACATGGGAACAATTGGAAATTCTGCACAAACTCCTTCAATCTCCACAATTTCGTGCAAATGCACAAAATTCTTCTAATCCTTCCTGTTCTTTTGCTCAAATAGCTACTGTATCGTCTGCTTTTCGTAGTACCAATTCCAATCAAATAGATTCTTGGATCACAGATTCAGGAGCTAGTAACCACAGGACTGGAAGTTCCCGTTTTTTCTCTACTTACACTCCTTGTGCAGGGAACAATAAAATCAAGATAGTTGATGGTTCCTTCTCTGCAATTGCTGGAAAAGGAACTATTAACCTATCACCATCTCTTGTACTTCATGATACTCTTCATGTTCCAAAGCTCTCTTGTAATCTAGTTTCTGTCAGTAAATTAACCCGTTCTCTTAATTGTCGTGCTATTTTTGATTCCGATTTGTGTGAATTTCAGGAAAAGGTCTCGGGGAAGATGATTGGCAGTGCTAGAGAATCAGGAGGTCTTTATTTTCTTGACAACGGGAACAACTCACTACAGCTGAATCCTATTTGTTTGAACTCTACTTTTGTTTTGAATAAAGTCATGCTTTGGCACTATAGGCTTGGACATCCAAGTTTTTATTATTTAAGACATTTGTTACCTCAGTTATTTAGAAATAAAAATCCATCCTTATTCCAATGTGAATTTTGTGAAATGGCTAAGCATCACCGATCTTCTTTTCTTTCTCAAAGATATCAGGCTTCAAAACCTTCTACAATGATTCATAGTGATGTTTGGGGTCCGTCTAGAATATCAACAATGTTTGGGAAACGGTGGTTTGTATCTTTTATTGACGATCATACTAGATTGAGTTGGGTTTTTTTATTGAAGGACAAATCTGAGGTTAAAAATGTGTTTGAGACTTTCTATGTCTTGGTGGAAACACAGTTCAATGAGAAAATCAAGAATTTTCGGAGTGACAATGGCTGTGAATTTTTTTAATGAACAATTAGGAAGTTTTTTTAGAAAAACTAGGGTAGTACACTAAAGCTCTTGTCCAGATACACCTCAACAAAATGGTATCGTTGAAAGAAAGAATAGACACCTTTTAGAGGTAACGAGAGCTTTAATGTTTACTAGTAAAGTTCCACAACACCTTTGGGGAGAGGCTCTCTTGACTGCCACTTACCTTATTAATAGGATGCCATCTCGCCCTCTTGAATTTAAGACACCTTTTAAAGTTTTCAAAGAAAGTTTTCCTAGTTCTAGGTTAATTACAAATCTGCCTCTGAGGGTTTTTGGTTGTACAACATTTGTTCATGTCCATAATCGTAGTAAACTTGAACCGCGGGATAAGAAGTGTATTTTTGTAGGATATGCCCAAGTCAAAAGGGATGTAAGTGTTATGATCCACATGCTAGGAAGATAATTGTCACAATGGACCTAACTTTCTTTGAGTCGCAACTCTATTTTACTACTCATCTTCAGGGGGAGTATCATGTAGGTGAAGATTCGTTTTTTTGTGATATTGAGGAAACTAGATATCAAGCAAATGAAGAGCCTGATATTACAATAAATACTGATGTGAGAGATGTAGGAGAAGATATGAATAAGTGTGATCCAAGAGATGATACGGACCAAAGTGACTTAAATGATAAAAACTCAGAAATTGAACTTGAACCTAGCGCCTTCAAATGACAAAAATAAAAATGGGAATAGAGAACAAAAAACAGAAATGCAGGTGTATTCAAGAAGGAACCGAACTCAAGAAAAAAGGACCGAAGATTCTCAACACTGCCAAAAATCAGTCCCACAAGACCTTACTGTAATTCAAGGTACTCTTCCAACTAATTCTATTTCTAATTCCTTAGATCTAGATCTACCTATTGCGAAACGCAAAGGTGTTAGATTTACTTCTAAATATCCTATGTCTATGTTTGTGTCCTACAAAAAGTTGTCTCCTAGTTATTCAGCCTTTACTTCACAACTCTCTAGTGTGGAGATTCCAACAAATGTGCAAGATGCTCTACAAGTTCCCGAGTAGAAGGAGGCTATTTTGGAGGAATTGCGAGCTCTTGAAAAAAATGAGACATGGGAGTTGGTGGATTTACCCGAGGGAAAGAAACCAGTGGGTTGTAAATGGGTGTTCACCACCAAATTCAAATCAGACGGATCCTTGGAAAGATATAAGGCCCGCCTAGTAGCTAAGGGATTCACACATACATATGGCATTGACTATCTCGAGACGTTTACTCCAGTAGCTAAGCTAAACTCAATTAGAGTTCTGTTGACAATCGCAGTAAATCTCGACTGGTCTCTTCAGCAGTTGGATGTGAAGAATGCTTTCTTGAATGGGAACTTAGAGGAAGAAGTCTATATGGACCCCCCACCAGGTTTTGAACGGAAGTACAAGTCAAAGATATGCAAGCTTAGAAGATCTCTTTATGGTCTAAAACAATCTCCAAGGGTTTGGTTCGAAAGGTTTACTTAATTTGTGAAAAAGCAAGGGTATGTGCAGGGACAAGCAGATCACACAATGTTTACTCGACATTCACTGGAAGGAAAAACAATCGTTCTTATAGTGTATGTTGACGATATTATCCTCACAGGAGATGATGTGGTTGAGATAAAAAAATCTAAGGGAACGCCTTGCCTCAGAATTTGACATAAAGGACTTAGGCCCGCTAAAGTACTTTCTTGGCATGGAGGTTGCACGATCGAAGAAAGGAATTATAGTGTCACAAAGGAAGTATGTTCTTGATCTGTTAAAAGAAACAGGAATGAGTGGTAGTAGACCAATTGAAACTCCAATTGATCCAAATCTGAAGTTTGTAAAGGAAGGAAAATTGATTGATAAGGGCCAATATCACAGATTGGTAGGCAAGTTGATTTACTTGTCACATACTAGACCTGATATTTCCTTTGTTGTGAGCCTAGTCAGTCAGTTCATGCATTCTCCACGAGAAGAACACCAAGAAGTTGTGTGTATCTAAAGAGTTCACCTAGGAAAGGGTTATTCTTCAAGAAGAACGAGCAAAGAAGTGTTGAGGCTTATACGGATGCAGACCGGGTTGGTTCCTCTATTGATAAGAGGTCTACATCTGGATATTGTACAATTGTTTGGGGAAATTTGGTGACATGGAGAAGTAAGAAGCAAAATGTGGTGGCTCGAAGTAGTGCTGAGGCTGAGTATCGATCCATGGCACACAGAATTTGTGAAATATTGTGGCTCAAGAGATTTTTGGAAGAACTAAGAAGACCTGTGAGTTTTCCAATGAAGTTGTATTGTGATAATAAAGTTGCCATAAGCATTGCTCATAATCCAGTTCAACATAGAACAAAGCATGTTGAAGTGGACAGACACTTCATTAAAGAGAAGATTGAAGATGGAAGTGTGTGCATTCCTTTTGTGTCAACAACAGAACAAGTTGCAGATATTTTCACAAAAGGGTCTTTTCAGAACTACTTTTGAGTCCTTTGTGAGCAAGTTAGGCATGTTTGATATTTACATGCCAACTTGAGGGGGAGTGTTGAATGAGTAGGCAGATTTAGTCATAATCTGCTCCACCATTGAGCTGGCAGATTTGATTATAATCTGCTCCACAAATAAAGCTGGTAGATTTGATTAGAATCTGCTCCTGTGAATATGGGATTAGAATATATTATTCTAGGAAAATAGTTTAGAGGAAATCCCTTGATTCAAGGATTTCCTAAGAATTAGGGATTGATTAGTTTAATTGGTCTTTACTTGTTCTCTTATAAATATTATACAAACACTATGAATAAAATATACTTTTGCAGTATCTAAACTTTCAGTTGTCATCGTCTATCATCACCCCATTATGCCTTTGTATCGTCTTTGTCCTCTATCTCCATTTCTAAGACTACAGGTGAAGCATTTTCTCATTCTGGATGGAGGCAGGCTATGGTTGATGAGATGTTTGTTTTGCATAAGAGTGGTACTTAGGAGCTTGTCTCTCTTCCTGCAGGTAAATCTACCGTTGGTTGTCATTGGGTTTATGCAGTCAAAATTGATCCAGACGGTCAGGTTGATCGGCTCAAGGCTCGCCTTGTTGCCAAAGGGCAAAGGGTATACTCAGATATTTGGGCTAGATTATAGTGACACTTTCGCCCCTGTGGCTAAAATAGCATATGTCCGTCTTTTTCTATCTATGGATGTCGTTCGTCATTGGCCTCTTCATCAGTTGGACATTAAGAATGCTTTTTTGCATGGTGATCTTGAGGAGGAAGTCTATATGGAGCAACCACCTGGTTTTGTTGCTCAGGAGGAGTCTAGTAGCCTTGTATGTCGATTGTGTAGGTCACTTTATGGTCTGAAGCAGTCGCCTAGATCTTGGTTTGGGAAGTTCAGCACAGTTATTCAACAATTTGGCATGACTCGTAGTGGAGCTGATCACTCTGTGTTTTATCGGCATTCTGCACCAAATCGGTGTATCTATTTGGTTGTGTACGTTGATGATATTGTTATTACTGGTAATGATCAAGATGGTATCACCAAATTAAAGCAGCATCTCTTTAAGCACTTCCAGACTAAAGACCTTGGCAGATTGAAGTATTTTCTAGGTATTGAGGTTGCTCAGTCTAGATCAGGTATTGTTATTTCTCAACGCAAGTATGCCTTAGACATTCTTGAGGAGACGGGAATGATGGGATGTAGACCTATTGACACTCCTATGGATCCAAATGTTAAACTCCTTCCATGACAGGGGGAGCCACTTAGTAATCCTGAAAGGTATAGACGACTCGTTGGAAAATTGAATTATCTCACAGTAACTAGACCTGACATCTCTTTCCTATGAGTGTTGTAAGTCAGTTTATGACTTCCCCTTGTAATAGTCATTGGGATGCAGTTGTTCGTATCCTACGATATATAAAGTCAGCTCTTGGTAAAGGACTACTCTATGAGGATCAAGGCCATGAGCATATCATTGGATATATAGACGCTGATTGGGCAGGATCACCCTCTGATAGACGGTCGACATCCGGATATTGTGTTTTAGTAGGAAGTAATTTGGTGTCGTGGAAGAGTAAGAAACAAAGTGTGGTTGCTCGATCTAGTGCAGAATCAGAATATCGAGCAATGGCGGCAGCAACTTATGAGCTAGTTTAGATAAAACAGTTGCTGGGAGAACTAAAATTTGGCGAAATTGATCAGATGGAACTTGTGTGTGACAATCAAGCAGCTCTTCATTTCGCATCAAATCCAATGTTTCATGAAAGGACTAAGCACATTGAGATTGACTGTCACTTTGTCGGAGAAAAGATACTCTCAGGAGATATTATTACGAAATCAAATGATCAGCTTGCAGATATCTTCACCAAGTCCCTCACAAGTCCTCGTATTAATTACATCTGTAACAAGCTAGGTACATATGATTTGTATGCACCAGCTTGAGGGGGAGTGTTAGAATAGAAATATGTATATATATTCCTACTTAGAATAGGAAGAAGATTAGCAATAGGAATCCTAGTTAGAAAAGGATTTCAATGTATTGTCTATAAATAGGGTCTCAATGTAACAATTTAGATACACAATTCAATATTATTTTTTCATATATTTCTCACAGATAATATAGCCGATTCTTAGGGATTTGAATATTTAGTTACCATAGTTAGCTTATACTCTCCATGTATTAATATTATTGTTCTCTTTGAGTAATATACAAATTATTCTCAATATCTTATGAATTACATGGTATCAGAGCCAATGTCTGAGTTGGTATTTTTTCTTTGCCAGAAGTCACTATGACTTCGCCAGAATCCACTATGGCTTCACCGGAAGTGATTGAGATTTCCAAAATCTCTGTCACCACCTACTTAGCTACTTTCCACCATCTTAAACTCCTAGATCTCGGCAGCTGGAAGTCACTCGTGTGAGAGTCACGCTCCACTATTACCCTTTCCGGTGAGACTGCAGTAGTGGTGCTGCATCAGATTTGGTGGTTGTTTGTTCAACAAACCACTACGATTTGAGAGAGTTGCTTGTTTCTGACCAATAATCTAGTGGTCTCTCTGTGTCGGGCAACTCCTGGTAGTATTTTGACATTTTTTCCTAGGGATTTCTGCTAATATTTGATGTTTCGAGTTCACTCATGTCGTACAATTTTTACTAGCATTGGGATTTTGTTGTAGCATCATCAGGTTTTGCTCTTCAATCAACACTTCTACTTGGCTATTAATTTGATGATTTTCTGATTTATCGGGAGGTATTTTTGGGTCTCTGATTTGTCGGATAGCTAGCCTTGAGTGGAATTGGTGTGGGGAAGAACTGTTACTTTGATTATTGATCCAAAATAGGTTACTGTCTATCTTGGGTATTGTCTAATTTTAAGATATAATCTGGTTGGTTTCTCCATCAATTCATTTTGGTATAGTAAGTATTTTTGTTGGGAAAATGACCGACTGTAATTAGAGAATTCAAAGGTCTAAAGTTGTTGGTGCTTGTAGTCCATTATCTAACAAAATGGTCCTAATTTCGGCAGGAGTTTGCTAAATTCTCTCAATACCATAAATTCTCGAAGGATCCACTTAAGTTAATTCCTTCGTTGAATCAAATGAAACATATCTTATCACCTCTTCAAATAAACGGGATTTTGATTCGGGTGCCACAAATCACATGACGGGTAATCATAATATTTTTCTTGCTTTCAAGCAAACAGAGCACCCTCTCTGATTACCAAAGCTGATGGATCAACTTGCAACAGTGTTGGATATGGGACGGTTAGACTAATCTTTTCTATTACTCTATCATCTATATTAAGTCTACCAAAGTGGCCTTTAATTTATTTTTGTTAGCCAAGTTACTAAGCTACTGGAGACTTTAATTGTTATATTACATTCTTTCCCAATCATTGTTTGTTTCGCGATCATAAGACGAATCAGGTTATTGGTAAAGGACATGTATTTAACAATCTCTACATCCTTGATGAATGGGAGCCTAGATTTGTTGCCTGCTCTACTGTTGTGTCTCTATATGAAGCACATTATCGGTTAAGACATCTTTCTCTACCTCTATTAAAGAAGTAACGTCCTCAATTTCATAATACTTCTTCATTAGAATGTGAGTCATGTCGCCCCCAAGGCCTAGCTCAAGTGGCAAAAGGTGGAGGATTTGTGGCTTAGGTCGCAGGTTCAAGCCCCACACCATGCAAAGCGAAGCCCGGTATTTAAGTAGAGAAGGGTAGAGGGGCGGGCCCATTATCCCCTGAGTTTAGAAGGCTGTGATTGGTCCAAAGGGCGGGTCACAAACGGATTTCTCGGTTATCAAAAAAAAATGTGAGTCGTGTCGATTTGCAAAACGTCATCGCAACTCATTAAGTCCAAGGGTTAATAAGCAGGTCAGCTTTTGAGTTAGTTCATTCTAATGTTTGGGGACCATGTCCTGCCATTTCCAAATTTGGGCATAAGTATGTTGTTACTTTTGTGGATGACTTGGATTTCTTCTATGCAGATCTGCTCGAAAGTGTTTATTCACTTTTGTGCCTTCTGTGTTGAAGTCAAAATACAATTCAATGCTTTGGTACGTATTCTAATGAGTGACAATTCATATGAGACAACAGGTATTCTCCATCAGTCTTCATACGTCGATACACCTTCTCAAAATGGAGTTGCTGAGAGGAAGAACAGGCACTTACTTGAGACAGCTCGAGCACTTTTGTTCCAAATGAAGGTTCCTAAACAATTTTGGGTAGATGTGATCTCTCCAACTTGTTTTTTGATTAAGTGCATGCAATCTATTGTGTTTGGAAGCACATGTTATGTTCGAGATGTTCGACCATTTGTTACCAAGTTGAATGCAAAAGCATTGAAGTGTTTTTCTAGGCTATTCTCACCTTCAAAAGGGGTATTGATGTTATTCTACCAAACTTGGCAAATATTTGGTGTCAACTAATGTGGTATTTTCAGAGACTACACCGTTCTTCTACGCACCTCCTTTTTCTACAAGTCAAGGAGAGAAAAATGAGTGGTTAGTCTATCAGGTCACCAGTGTTTTGACAGAAGAATCAGATGTTGTCCCTCCATCTCTCAATTTTTCTATTAAGGACCATTCGACTATTGTTTCAGAAGCTCCTTCTCCATTTGATGTGGCAAGACCGCCAATTGTTCAAGTTTACTCAAAGAGGCGAGGGGCTGATGATACATGTCTTGCACCAATTCCTTTGTCATCAGATCCTCCACAAGATCTTGACCTCCCTATTGCTCTTTGCAAAGGTACACGTAGTTTCAAATCCTCGTATTCCATTAGTAATTTGTTTCTTATGGCCACTTATCCTCTATGTCTAGATCTTTGATTGATTGCTTCTCTAGACTCTATTTCTATACCTAAAAGGCCTTGAATCATTCTGGATGGTCTGATGCAATGCTTGACGAAATACATGCCTTAGAAGAAAATCACATGTGGGATTTGGTGGATTAACCCAAGGGAAAGAAATTAGTGGGATGTAATGGGGTCTTCACAGTGAAAGTTAAGATGGAACTATAGCAAGACTTAGCTGAAGGGTATGCTCAAACATATGGGGAAGATTATTCACACACATTCTCCCCAGTTGCCAAGCTCATTTATGTCCGCTTATTCATTTCTCTAGCTGCTTCCGAGAATTGGCCTTTACATAAGTTAGATATTTTTTTATTTTTTTTCGATAACCGAGAAATTCGTCTGTGACCCGCCCTTTGGACCAATCACAGTCTTCTAAACTCAGTGGATAATGGACCCGCCCCTCTACCCTTCTCCACTTAAATACCAGGCTTCGCTTTGCATGGTGTGGGGCTTGAACCTGCGACCTAAGCCGCAAATCCTCCACCTTTTGCCACTTGAGCTAGGCCTTGGGGGACATAAGTTAGATATTAAGAATGCATTCTTTCATGGTGGTCTTCGAGAAGATGTGTATATGGAGCAAAACCACCTGGTTTTATTGCTCAGGGGAGTATGGGGAGTCTGTCATATGAAGAAGTCCTTGTATGGATTGAAGTAGAGTCCTCGAGCTTGGTTTGGAAAGTTCAATAAGGTAGTTCAGAATTTTGGGATGAAAATGAGCGAATGTAATCACTCGATCTTTTACCAACAACCAACATCTGCACTATCCTCCTTGTTGTATATGTTGATGACATTGTCATCACAGTAAGTGATTATGTGGGAATCTCTTCCCTCAAATCTTTCTTGCATACTAGGTTTCATACAAATGACTTGGGTCCGTTGAAATACTTTTTGAGAGTAGAAGTAAACAGAAGCAAGAAGAGAATTCTTCTGTCTTAGAGAAGTATATCCTTGACCTGCTTGCAGATATCGGAAAGTTAGCAGCCAAACCCTGCAGTACTCCAATGGTTCCCAATGTGCATTTTATGAAAGATGATGGTGATTCTTTTGATGATCTCGAGAGATATAGAAGGTTAGTTGGGAAGTTAAACTACCTTATAGTGACTCGTCCAGATATTGCTTTTGCGGTAAGTGTTGTTAGCCAGTTAGTGTCTGCACCTACGATCAAACATTGGGAAGCTTTGGAACAGATCCTATGTTACTTAAAAGGAGCTCCTAGACTTGTCATGTTGTATAGCAATCACGATCATACTCGTGTGGAGTGTTTTGGAGATGCTGGACTTGGCATATTGTATAGCAATCACGATCATACTCGTGTGGAGTGTTTTGCAGATGCTGACTGCGCTGGATCCAAAATTGATAGAAGATCTACTACAGGCTATTGTGTTTTTGTTGGAGGGAACCTAGTATCATAAAGGAGTAAGAATTAAGGTATTGTATCTCGATCCAATGCACAATCTGAGTATAGAGCTATGTTACAGTCTATATGTGGATACATCATCTTTTATCTAAAATTGGGTTGAAGCATCATACCCTACCATAACTCTAGTGTGATAATCAAGCTTCTCTTCATAGTACTCAAATCCGGTGTATCACGAAAGAACTAAACATATTGAAGTTGATTGTTGTTTTATTCGTGAGAAGATTCAGGAGAATTTGATTTCCTTTGGCTATGTGAAGACGAGACCAACTAACTGATTTGTTTACCAAAGCGTTGAATGGAACTCGAGTTGATTACCTTTGTAACAAGCTGGGCATGATCAATATCTATGTTCCAGCTTGAGGGGGAGTGCTACAGAATCTGTATAATAATGAATATAGATAGTATAGTTGATTTTAGGGATTTGAATATTTCGTTACCATAGTTGGCTTATTCTCTCCATGTATTTATATCATTGTTCTCTTTGAGTAATGTACAAGTTATTCTGTTAGGGATGCGTTGGTTAATTTAAGTATTTAATTATATTTTTAGTTGCTTTATTTATTATTCTAGAATAGGATTTATGTTTCAGAGTTTCATAAGGATTAGGTTAAGTTATAGTTATTAGTTTGGAATAGGATTATAGTCGTCTACTTCCATAAAAGTTAGACCTCCTATTGATGTAATAAGACTCCTATTTAAAGGGGTTTTTAATGAATAAATCAGTAAGTCATAATTTAGCAAAAAGCAGGAGATTAGAGTTCTCTCTTCCACTAAACTCTAAGGTTTCAGTCTCCCTTTGAAGAGCTGAAGAGATCAGAGTTCTCTTTTAATGAATTCTAAGGTTGCAGCCTCCCTTTAATGAGCTGATTTATATATCGCCTTGTGAATCGATCCTTCCCTTAAAATTCATAACAATTTGGTATCAGAGCCTAACACAATGGGCAATGAGATCAATTCTTGATTTCAAGGAGAACATACCATTACAGAAACCCTAATGGACTTTAAAATTGCAGTAATGGAACAACGCCTCATCAAAAGAATTGTCCAAGTCATCCAAGAACAATTGTCTAGATTGAGAATTGACTCCACAAAACCAGCAACCCACAAACCTGAGTCAAATAGTGCCCAGACAACTAGCAGATCAACAATTCCTGCTACAAAAGGCAATACACCACCTACTTATAACAGCACCAATAACCCATTACTTCGAGCACATCGTTGTGAACATTTTTTTGAAAAAAATCAGCATACAACGAAGCAAAAAAGATTGGCGTGGCTGAATTTCACATGTTCGGACTAGCACCATTATGGTATTATCAACTTAAACGAGCAAGGCTCAGTGAATTGGGAAGAATATCAACGATTTAAACCTCATGAAAGTAGCAACCTGATGGGCAATTTAATCATGCTTCAGCAAACTGATAAATTCAAAATTTATCAATGTCAACTTCAAGCTAGGGCTGGAATTGAATAAGTTGATATTGATCCAAATTTTCTGGATGATTACCCCGAAAGTTGAGCTTGAGGACAAGCTCTTTCAACGTGAGGGGTGTAATGTTAGGGATGCGTTGGAAGTCATTAATTTAAGTATTTAATTATATTTTTAGTTGCTTGATTTATTATTCTAGAATAGGATTTATGTTTCAGAGTTTCATAAGGATTAGGTTAAGCTATAGTTGTTAGTTTGGAATAGGATTATAGTCGCCTACTTCCATAAAAGTTAGACTTCCTATTGATGTAATAAGACTCCTATTTAAAGGGGTTTTTAATGAATAAATCAGTTAGTCATAATTCAGCAAAAAGCAGGAGATTAGAGTTCTCTCTTCCATTGAACTCTAAGGTTTCAGTCTCCCTTTGAAGAGCTGAAGAGATCAGAGTTCTCTTTTAATGAATTCTAAGGTTGCAGCCTCCCTTTAACGAGCTGATTTATATATCGCCTTGTGAATCGATCATTCCTTAAAGATTCATAACATATTCTCAATACCATATGAATTACATGGAATTTTCACAACACACGTGTTTGGCCTAATCAACATTGAATTCACATTTTCAATTCATTAGACAAAAGTTCAACATGTCACACACGTTGTCCATTCTAACCAGTGGAAAATTGATAATTTAATCATCTTCTTGATTAACGTAGGTGTCTCATTATAAATGTTAGAACATGAATAGGTTTATACAATCCTATTTAGAATAGGAATAGGAATAGTAAATAGTATTAGTAGGTAAAGGTTTGTATTCTACTGTCTATAAATAGGATCTCAATGTAATAATGTAGACACAACAACAATTCAATAATATTCTTCTCTTATATTTCTCACATGGTATCAGAGCCTCTACGATCTTGGTAGAGAATCAAAGAGTTTTCGCAGCCGACGGGTGGCTATTACCCATATATGTTGTCCGTCTGGCCAATGATTATGTTAACAAAAGTAGGATCAATGATATATACATGATAATATTCAAGGGAAGAAAACTCAGTTAAACAGGTCGCCGTGCGTCAATTTACGGTGATTTTCTAGGACTGTTTTGTGTCCACCCCATATCCGTCGGTATTTGTGTAGCACCGTGGCATCTTTTCGGTGACTACTTTTTCATATTTAATTTGTGTAGCACCGTTCCATCTTTCTGGTGACTACCTTTTTTTGCATATTTGATTTGCGTAGCACCGTGCATCTCTCTGGACTACTTTTCATATTTAATTTGCGTAGTACCGTGGATTTTTCCGAACTACTTTCTCACATCTAAGCTGCATAGCACCGTGTGTCTTTTCGGTGACTCCTAAGATTTGATTTATTTGATTTGCATAGTTCCATTCGTCTTTCAGGTGACTCCTCAAATCTGATTTGCGTAGGGTTGTGCCATCATTCCGACCCTACCCATATTATTTCTCTTTTTCAATAGGGTCGTGCCATCAATCCAACCTTTTCTAAATAATTTCTATTTTCTAGTTGGGTCGTGCCATTATTCCGACCCTACCCATATAATTTTATTTCTTAGATTATGACCACTTTCAGCCATCAAATCTAATACTCCGGCGTATGAGCATGTTTCGGCCAATTTTCGGTGACTTTCTTGTTTAATCTAGACTCATCTATTGATTCCAACACGATCTATATACTTTACTTTATATTAGATTTTGAGCACTTTGTTGCTCGGGGGAGTTTAGTGCCTTGTATGTCGATTATGTGAGTCACTCTATGGTCTGAAACAGTCTTTGCAAGTTTGGTTTGGGAAGTTCAACACTGTAATTTTATCACTCTGTGTTTTATTGACATTATGCATCAAATTCAGTATTTCATAAAAAGATTAAGCACATTGAGATTGACTGACATTATGCATCAAATCCAATATTTAATGAGAAGACAAGCACATTGAGATTGACAGTCAAATTTGTGAAGTCGGCTGATCAACTTGCAGATATCTCACCAAGCTCTTCATTGGTCCCTCGTATTAATTACATTTGTAACAAGCTACGTACATGAATTGTATGCACTAGCTTGAGGGGGAGTGTTAGAACATGAATAGGTTTATACAATCCTATTAGAATAGGAATAGATTTATACCATCCTATTAGAATAGGAATAGGTTTATACAATCCTATTTAGAATAGGAATAAGAATACAAATAGGAATAGGAATAGTAAATAGTATCCTACTTGGTAAAAGATTGTATTCTAGTGTCTATAAATACGATCTCAATGTAATAATATAGACACAACAACAATTCAATAATATTCTTCCCTTATATTTCTCACAGTAAAGAAAGAAAGGGTAAAAATAGGACCATTGTCTACCGTTTCCCAAATCCAAAAAGAGGATATGGATAAGAATTTGTAAAAATCATTAGACATAAGTTCAACTGTCACCCCCGCTCTTCATTCTAAATATAGCTAAGAAAACGTTGAAATTCCCCTAAGACCATTTCAGTCAATTTGACAAGTGTTCTAGTGATTTCCATCCATAACTTTGTGAATGCTCTTCTGGAACCAGTGGTTGTATGGAAGTGGTCAAAACTTCACCACTTAACAGTTGAATAACCTAGCTTAGTAGTGTCACTGATTGATTTGGTACTCTTGCTGTGTAAGGTGACTGCCAGTAAAAAAGACAATATTGCCACCCAGTAACAACTGATATGATCCATAGGAGATAAAAATCCTGAACATGAGCAAGAAAATAACCTAAAGCCCGACAGAATCACTAGAAGCACACACTTGTAAGAAGAAAATCCTTATTTCAGAAGCATCAACTAGCAGGACTGAGAAATAAAGGCAGGATAAAAAATAGTCTAATTGTACAATGATAAGAAATAGCTGTATAAATATGACATTAGATCACAGTTTACAAGAAGCATAGTCCATATTAACTATGTATTATCTTGCATACATAAAAGTTAAACATGAAGCTGCTCTTCAAGGCTTCTTTATGGTCTCCAGGATCCCCAGGTAGCTTAGTATGACTAGGTTCATTTAAAATTCCAGATGCTTTAAGAGTGTCTATAGTAGAGCATGGGTTCTCCAGGTAGCTTAGCATGAATAAATTCAGTTAAATATTTTAGATGTTTTATGAGTCTAATATTTATTTAGAAGATTCATAAGTGAGAGTCTCATCAGAGCATTCTCAATAAGAACTAGAAAACATACTAGATGCAGATACCCGAGGGCAGCAAAACTTAACCATTGCAAACAGTGAAAATAAGGATAAGAGCTTTCAGTCTCTTCAGTCATTAGCTAAAAAGTTAGAAAAAATTTATTCTGGGCGAGGCACACATACTGTCAGTTGTGTGAGGCCTCTTTTGGCTGCCACATGTATACTGTGGGACCCATAATGTACTTATTTCCTTACTTTTTCTTTTCTAATTTTAATCTTTTCTTTTACTTTTTCTTTCTTACCAGCATTTTATTTTTTGTTTGTTAATTCTTAGTGTAAATTTTATTTTTTATTTTTTGTTTTAATAAAGAAACTTTGAACTCACCCACGGTATCTATTATATATTTTATAAATCTATTACTATTTATTTGAGGGGAAATTAAAGTAATATGTCGAAAAAATTAAATTTATTTATTTTTGGATGAATTCAAGAAAATTGAGGATAGTGAAATTTAAAAAAAAATTGAAATTTCTTCAATAAAGTAAAAATTCATGTAATCAACCAATTGAACTACTAAAATTCAATCGGCATTATTTATTACACTTAAATATATAATTTAATTTTAATTATTTAAATTTTAGTCTCTTTTTTTTTTGAGATTTCAATTTTAATCACTCAATTCTTAGTTATCATATATGTTTTTTTTTTATTTTTGTTTATGCTTAATATTAATAATAATGTATTAATGATATCAAACACTCAATTATCTTTTCTTTTCCAGATTTGTTAAATTTTCCACTTCTATGGCATGTATCCAATAAATATTGCCAATATTGATTTTGTGTTTCTCGTTAAAGATTTTTTTTTATGTTTAGTACCTTAAAATGTGAAACGAAACTTTTATAGATTCATTTTTTTCTTGTGGGTTATGAAAATTAATAGAAAAAAGAGTCAGCCAAATGAATTTGTGAAAGCACAAAATAAATAATTGCATGATTATATTTATTTTCACTAAAGGTAGGACTACAAAAAAAAAAAAAGCGGTAAAAATATTGGTACAGAAAAGGGTAAAATTTGAGAAAATGGAAGTGAGGGAGAGAAAGTGTGACAATAAGAGGGACCCACAGAAAACACATGTCAAAAGGAAATGGTGCCCTCACACAACTATTGTTGGTTGTGCCTCAACCACCATAAAAATTTTCAACAAGTTAATCTAAGATGACTTGAAAATTGTAAGGATCCAGGTAAAATAATGTCAGACCTTGATAAAAATGCAGGTTATTAAAGCCACTGAATATATTAGTTGGCTATTTGAGCATGACTACCCAAAAGTTGGTTTTCTATCAATTGAAGATTCGTTGGAAGAGTCGGTTCTTTTGGGGAAATAAGAAGCCTTGCCTTGGTGCCAGACAGTGATAACAGGGTAATAAATGCTAATGAAAGAACAAACCACGAGTTCCTTTCAGAGAACTAGGAGGTGGAGCTGACCTTCAAATGCAAGAATGTAAAAGCCCACAATGATGCTAGTGCCAAGAACACAAGTTGGAGTTTCATGGTCAATGATCTGCTACTATGACCTTTTCTATAAGCAACTCGAGTAAGAGCATAGATGAGTTGAAGATGGAGTTTTGTTTGGTTATAGTTTACGAAAACAATATTTGGTTGGTTGAATATCCTTTTCATAAAAATACATCAAATATTAATTTTAATGGGGTCATTTTTACAAAAATAAAAAATTGAGGGTAAAATTTGAAAAAGAAAAATATAGTTGTTAGAATAGGAATATGAATAAGAATAGTAAATAGAATCCTACTTGGTTCTCACATGGTATCAAAGTATCAGTGAGAAATTATATGTAGTGCAATATTCTAGCAAAGTTCCAGGAGAAAAATCACCACCATGCATAATTTTTCCGGTGGCTGCTCAGTGCTCACATCACAATCTTTATCTAGTAGTGTTGTGCAAAATCCGACACTACCACAGCATAGATCACGTTCAGTCGAGAAAACCCTAGTTTGTCGCTCCAAGAAAACAATCCCCCGTGTGATCTCACGCATTTCTCGAAGGTCCTACACCTGCGTGTGAGAAATCTTTTGGCAACTTATCTATCAGATTTCTTTTTCCAGTAGGTCATCCGTCATTCCGACCATACTCATATAATTTTCCAAATCACTTTGTGCCTGTCAGATCTAATTTTGCAGTGACACAAATAAGTCTTTACCAGATTCCAACGACGACTTATATTTCTTTTCAGAATTTAGGTTACAAAATTATAATTTCACAATTTGTCTTAGAGACTCCTAGCATTACCGTCTCATCCATGTTGGACACTTGGAGCATGTCATAGCTCAAACTTGTCCAACCACAAGCTATTTTCAAAATGAAACAGGATTCTAATTTCACAAGTTGTCTTAGAGACTCCTAGCATTACCGTCTCATCCATGTTGGACACTTGGAGCATGTCATAGCTCAAGCTTGTCCAACCACAAGCTATTTTCAAAATGAAATAGGATTCCACCTCCAACATGCTAGAAATTTAGAGCATAGCATATGAAATCCTTAATGTACTTCCACATAATGGCACCTATTTGCGTCTCAAACGATTGTAGTTTGTAATTGCCTCTTTATCTCTTTTAACTACTCACAATTGTTGATGTATAACAAGCCTTTCTCCATGTCGACATACAGTCATCTCCACCAAAGCATAGGGATATCCTTTAGGAGCATTGATGTAAGGTTGACTATTGCAAGATTAAACTATGTTTCAATTCAAGTGCTAAATTGGTTATATAAGATCATAATTACTAAATAGAAATAATTTATTAAAATAACATATGATTATTAGTAATCTAATTGTAGTGTGTAAGTCAAAAGACATACTTAAAATTACAAAATTATTTTTATATTACAAAAATTAACTTTGTGACTTCAATGCAATGAATTAAAAGTTAAATGAGCATTTCTATGAAATTAACCACTTGGATTATTCAAATACTAAAGAAAGAGATTAACAACTTGTCCAATATTACTTCTGATTAAAGAAGGCAATCAAATAGATGTTCCTCTAACGCTAGAAAGAGAGCTCAAAATGAGGTCATCATAGATTCACCCCCTCCCTCCGTCTTTCCAATTAAAGAGAACAAAGAAGAAAAGGCACAAATATTTGCATCCAATCACATAAACATACACTTCTTTTAATGTGGGGATAATGTAAAGAAGAGGAACATAAAATGATAGATGGGAACTCCATTAATGTGGAAGGAGTGGTGGAGACAAATTAAACAATGGAGTCGAACTAATTGAAATTACATGTGAAGAAAAAGAAAAAAAGGACCAAGTGAGGCAACGAAACAACTAAGGTTTAAAAGGAATATGTAAAGGTCCTGATCTTTTCGAACCAAAAATGTGTGCTCGATCTAGAGCTCGTAGACTACTATCGCATGCTCATAAACCAAGTTTAACATTTAGAGCTGTTAATATGGGCTGGCCCACCCCATCCGAGCTAACCCATATAGGCTTTGAAATTTGACGGGTCAGGCCAGGCTTGCCCATTTTTGGTGTGGGCCAGAAAATAGTCGGCCCAGCCCACAAGTACGTGGGCTACGGGCTTCCCGGGCCAGCCCTCTTTTCGTAAAAATATTTTTTTTTATAATTTTTAAAATTAAATTATAATTTAAAAATATTATCATAAATATCGACAAGATAACATTACATGGTGTTAGTGTTACTCCTTATTAATCAAATCCACAAATAAAATTATCTTTATAATATTTATTAAGTTTGATTTCAAGTAAAAGCATAAATAGCTAAATAAAAATATAAACCTAATTATTTTCCAATGATCATAATAAAACACAAAAAACTATGACAATATTCCATAGGCTATGGCCTATGTAGTGATTCCTAGAAATTTTTGGGTATTTTTATTTTACGTAATATGTATTTTATAAACATAATTTGTATTTAAATTGTAATATTTCAAACTTTAAACTGATCTTGAGTTTAGACTCTTGTTAATTTTAATACTCTATTTTATTTTTTATTTTTTAATTAATTTTTTATTTGGCCCACGGACCGGCCCTACCCATATTTCTCAATTCCCACAAATCGGCAGGGCTTATTCAAGCCAGGCTAAAAAGCCTTTTTCTTAAATGGGCTTCAAAAATCATAGCCCAGCCCTATCAAATCCCGGATTAGGCCAGACCGGCCCAACAGGCCTAGCCCATATTGACGGCTCTATTTAACATCCAATGGTAGTAATATAAAGCAACAATTTATCCCCGGGCTTTGGAAGACATACAATAACAGGTCTTCCAAGGGAAGATGTTGAGTATTTGTTGGGCACACAATTGGTTGCTCCCAATTGAATTTTATATAGCAAAGTAAAGAACTCCTTCAATTTTATAATTCTTACACTCAATTTTTCATGCACTCACACTCTAGCAAACTCTCTATGTTACTCTCTCTTATTTCTCACTTGATCATTCCTTACTTGAGCTTAACCTATTTGAGCGCACACTCTTTATTTGGGTACACCTTATTGAGCATACACACATCTCAAATGAACCACCTCTATTTATAAGTGGTGATGGAAGAATTTAGTTAAGGATATTTACTACTCTATTCTAGAATGTTTCTCCAACTATTTAATTCTAACACTACTCTTTCTATAATATTTCTAGACTTCTGTGAGGAATACTCATTCTAGAGATCCTTCTTCAATTTTTCTACAACTATTGAATAATCTAGATTTTTCTTTGAAATATCTTAAATATTAATTAAGTTGATGATAAATACTTAACACTACCCCTCAATGCCAACTTACTGTGTTATGTGTGTTCGTCATGAGCGATCCCTGAAACTCTACAAGCAACATGATGTCCATGTCCTTTCAAAATCTCAATCTCTGCCGGATTACTCTGATCCCTATGCTTTAAAGCTTTTTCAAAGGTAGTAGACTGTTCGATCTTGACCACCTCAACTAATTTTTGTTGCATATGTATATTTGTTGTTTGGGCATTTCAGTCGTGTCGATCTTCTTAGTTGAGGTTGTAGAGCTTATTGGACTCCTTACAACTCTTGTGGGGTTTCATGTACTCTAGTTTGCCATGGGATCTTATTTTATCCTTTTGAAGATAGCTCTTTTGTATGTGATTTGTATTTTCCCTATACCTTCTTCAAGTTAATATTGTAACTCTTGCTCTAGTTCTCTTGAATCTGGTACGACTGATTTGTACCACCATGTTGGTGCTTCATCAAATACCACATAAGGTATTTCAGCTGGTATGCCATAGATTTACTCTAATCTTCTTCTCTAGATGATTGACGTGCTTGTGACTTCCAAATTTTGATATACTTTATGTCATTTGGCCCAAACAAGAATTAACTTCCTGAATTTGTTAGTTGTGACACAGATATAAGTTCTTCATAGACATGATAGATATTTTGAAGTTCCACTTCTCTCGGGCTATGACGAAGCACAAACACGTCTTACCAATATTATAAATTATTGGCATTTTTGAATTACTTGTTGTAACACCCCTCAAAATGAAATAGGATAAAGTAGAGCCTCACATGGGTCCTATGCATTAATAATTTGTTAAAATAATGAAGAATAGCCTTTTTAATCAGTTTTAAAGAGTTTGGAAGTCAAATGTCAAGGGACGACCAAGATGTTCGGAAAGTAGTCTTTTACGTGTTGGTGTGTTCTAGTATGTTGTTCATGTTTTTATGGGTTGTTTGGAGTCTAAAATCAGTGGAGGTGACCCTAGTGTCTTAATAAATGTTTTTAGGGTCAAAACGTTCGGGTACGACTCCCCGGGACCACCCTAAGGGTCCCCGAGGAGGACCCCAATCCTTGGCCAAGCAAGCTGCCAAGGCAGCTTGAAGTTGTTCTTGGAAGGAGTGGCTCCGCGTCGCGGACCTGCTCCACCAATAGCCAAAAAGTGGCTCCACGTCGCAAAGACACCGCGGACTCTACTGTCTCGAAATTTAATTTCTAGAAAGCTTGTGGGAACACCTCCGCGTCACGAACTTGTTTCCCGACGAAATCTGCGAAAATAAAACTCAAGTTGGACTTGATTAAAAAGGTCCAACTAAGTGAGGGGTAGTTTGGGTACTTTGGGTTATGATTATTTTAAGTGCTTTTAAGTATTTTAAAGGTATTAAAACATTTAAGAGGTGTTTTTGAATTCATTCTTCCAAAATCAAAACCCCAAAGTTCTTTCTCTCTCTAAAGTTCTCTCAAGTTCAAGGAAGAAGAAGGTTTTGAGCTAGGGTTTCAATTGAGGGTTCCCTTCAACCAAGTTTCGTGGAGATTTCATCAATTGAGGTATGGTGGCTCTTCATCTAGGACTCATCTTCATCCTGAGTCAATTTCAAAGGATTTTACAATGTTTTCAAAAAGTTACTAAAAGCTTGTTTTTGAATTCTATCAAGGGTTCTTGCATGAAAATGATTTGAAACATTTGGGTATGGATTAATTGATGTTTGTTTGTGGTTTTTGAATGAAATACTCCATGAACCCTTGTCTTCTACAAAACCCTAAAATTTGCTATAAAGTGGGTCTATTTCTATAAATTCAAAGTTGATGGAATTATGTGTAAAGTGAATGGTATTGATATCTCTTGTGTTGTTTAATGTTTAGTTATGATTAATTGTTGATAATGGATGAATTAAGGGTGGTAAGCCTTATGGGTGAAGTATTGGTGATTTTGGCTATGGCTTTGGATTATGGTAAGAAGGCTTGAACTCTCTTTATTGAATTGATTGTTGTTGGTAGGTTGGATCCACCTTTGGTGGAAGTGTTATATATTATTCTTGTGTGGTATTATTGTTAATTGTAGCCATGAAGGCATTGGTGAAGTTGTTGCATAATGTGGGAATATTGCATTATTGTGAATAGAG
>JAJOOH010000639.1:0-40671 GCA_029582605.1 Solanum gracilifrons
TAGTAAGTATCTTTTTTAGAGACCGAATTTAATACCTTCCCTATAAAATATATCAATAAGGACCGATATATAATCTCGTCCCAATAGATATACTTTTAGAGACAAGAATATAGACTCGTCCTTAAATGTTGGTCTTAATTAAGGCTTTTTCTTGTAGTGCATATGGTCCATGAAAGGCATCAAAAGTGATCTTTCTAAGTCCAAGTGTTTAGTTTATGATAGTCCATGCGCACTCGCCATCTGGCAATGGGTCTAGTAACAAGAAGCTCATTTTTTCATTTAGTGTGACTGTCATGCTCCCTTTTTTGGAACACATTGCAGCGAGCCGGCCCACTTGCTATCCACAATAGGATACACAACGCCCACATCAAGCCAGTTGATAATTTCTTTCTTTACGATCTCTTGCATATAAGGGTTCAACCTCCTTTGGTACTCTATACTCGGCTTACAATCTTCAGATAGTTGGATTTTATGTGTGCAAATGTTGGGTGGAATCCGAACAATACCAGTAATTGACCGACCCAAAGTGTTGATGAACTTGTTTAAGACCCCACTCAAGGGCTAAACTTTCCTATCCAACAAATCATTAGCAACAATCACCAGCAAGGTATTTTCACTTCCCAAAAATATATAATTACAAAAAGCCACGGACGGCATCTCTTAGTGTGTCGCTTTTTTTCGCAGATTTTTGCGCTAAATATATATACAATTAATAATTATTTATTATATATATATGTATAAACGCTGTCCGTCGCTTATTAATTAAAATAATTCTTTATAAATTAAACAATAACCACGATGTCCGTCATTTTTAATTTATTTTATTTTACTATATTAAATAGTTTTTTAAAAAAGCGACGGGCGGCATCTCTTAGTCCGTCGCTTTTTGGTCAAAATATCTAGTCAAACATTTTTAAAATGCGACGAACAATGTGTCTTAGTCCATCGCTTTTTAGTCAAAATCTTGGTAAAATATTTTTTAAAAAGCGACGTACAAAGAGACGCTGTCCGTCGCTTTTTTAAAATTATGTTGAACCAAAAAAGGGGTTTTCCCCCATTTTCCCATCTCTCTTTCTCTCTCTTCTCTCTTCTCTCCCTTCTCTCTAAAACCTAACTGTTGGGCCGCTCTGCCCCATGCCACCCCACGTTGTTGTTGCCCTTTTCTCCTTGAGCATTAGTCCTGTTGCTACCTTGCCCCGTTGGCGCCGTCACCCATCGTCCCCACTGCCTCTTTTCCTTAGCTTGTAAAGGATAGGGTTTAATTTTAGTTTTTTTCAATTCTAATAATATTTGAGTTGTTATAAATTAGTATATTGCTTTAGTTTGATGAATTGTGTTATTCAATTGTTAATTTGTATATTTGATTATTGTTAGTAAGGTAGAGAATTGGGGATTTTTTATTTTAGGGTTTTCTTCTATATTGGGTTTTAAAAAAAATATGATTGTGAATTGAGTATTAGAAGATAGAACAAACAAATAATTAGAAGTTAGAAGTTAGATTAGTTGCATTTTCCAACTTTGAAATTCTTGAATTTAGTATGTTTGACGGTTGAAGTTAGAAAAACATTCAATTGTATATGAAAGTTAGATTACTTTGAAGTTAGGAAATTATTGGATAGTTTATGAAAGTTGAAATTAGATTAGTTGAATTTTCCAACTTAGAAGTTCTTGAATTTTGTAAGTTTGAAAGTTGAAGTTAGAAAAATTGGAGATTTTTAAATATGATTGTAAATTAAGTATTAGAAGTTATAACTAACAAATAATTATAAGCTAGAAGTTAGAGATTAGTTGAATTTTTCAATTTTTCATTGTATTTGTGCTTGTATGTGTTATATTGTTGTTGAAAATTGGGTTACTTGAATTATATTCTTGAACTTAAAAACTCTTGAACATGGAAATTCTTGAACATAGAAATTCTAGAAATTAGATATGAACTTGAATTTTTGTAGGATTTTAGAACTTTTATTAGGTTGTGAACTTTAGAAATCTTGAATTATTGTAGGATTTTATAACTTTAGGTTGTGAACTTTAGAAATCTTGAATTATTGTGGGATTTTAGAACTTTAAGTTGTGAACTTTAGAAGTCTTGAATTATTGTAGGATTTTAAACTTTAAGTTGTGACCTTTAGAAATCTTGAATTATTGTAGGATTTTCGAACTTCAAATTGTGAACTTTAGAAATCTTAAATTATTGTAGGATTTTTGAACTTAAAGGTGTGAAGTTTAGAGAAATTGAATATTTGTAGGATTTTAAAACTTCATAAGGTTGTGAACGTTAGGAATCTTGAATTATTGTAGGATTTTAGAACTTTATAAGATTGTAAACGTTGACAATGTTGAAATATTGTAGGCTTTTAGAACTTTAGAAATCTTGAATTATTGTTGGATTTTAGAACTTAAAGTTGTGAACTTTAGAGAACTTGAATTTTTGTAGGATTTTAAAACGTTATAAGATTGTGAACGTTAGAAATCTTGAATTATTGTAGAATTTTAGAACTTTAGGTTGTGAACTTTAGAAAACTTGAATATTTCTAGGATTTTAGAACTTTAAGTTGTGAAACGTTAGAAATCTTGAATTATTGTAGAATTTTAGAACTTTAAGTTATGAATTTTAGAAAACTTGAATTTTTGTAGGATTTTAGAACTTTAAGTTGTAAACTTCAGAGAACTTGAATTATTGTGTAATTTTAGAACTTTAGGTTGTGAACTTGAGAAATCTTGAATTATTTTAGGATTTTAGAACTTTAGGTTGTGAAATTTAGAAATCTTGAATTATTGTGGGATTTTAGAACTATAAGTTGTGAACTTTAGAAATCTTGAATTATTGTCGGATTTTAAACTTTAGGTTGTGAACTTTAGAAATCTTGATTTATAGAATTTATGAACTAATTATTAGGTTGAACTTTAGAAATCTTGATAAAATATAGTCTTTATGAACTATTTGTAATTTTGAAACGAATTTTGAAAGATTTTATAAATCTTTAAATTGTGATTTAGATATTTTTGAATGTTAATTTAAGTTTGTTGTTTTATATTTTGTGTAGCTTCTTTATAATGTTTTGTGTTTGATTGGGGCTGAACTGAATTGAATTGCTTTTGCAGGTGGGCAGCAGAAACTGCCAGTATCTACTATCAACAAAATTACAGAAAAAGCGACGGACAGGGTGGTTTTGTCCGTCGTATTTCTGGATTTTTTTTTTAAAACCCAGAAAAGCGACGGACATGGTCCTTTAGTCCGTCACTTTTTTTAATTTTTTTTTTTAAAACCCAGAAAAGCGACGAACATGGTCCTCTAGTTTGTTGCTTTTCTAGATTTTTCAAAATTTTTATTTCCCAAAAATCGACGGACGGCGTCTCATTGTCCGCCGCTTTTCAAGATTCTAAAAAAAATAAAAAATATTTAAAGCGATGGACTTCGTCTCTTTCTTAAAATTAAAAATAAAAAAAGTGTCGGATGGTGTCGCATTCTTAAAAAAAATATATTTAAAAAAAAAAACAGAAGCGACTTAGTCCGTCGCTTTTGTTAAAGCGTCGAGCCAAAAAATGACGAGATTGACTGCGTCGCTTTTAGCCAAAAAAGCGACGCAGTCCGTCGATTTTTTTCGTCTCTTTTTGGCAGTTTTTTAGCAGTGTTAGTACATGAAATGCAATGAACCAGTTTGTTATTTGTGGATTTTCCTTGAAATTTACAATTTCAACCTCCCGATATGAACCCCGAGTCTTTAATAATTGAGTTTTTAAAGTTTGTTTCCAAGCATTGAGTTAGAAGTTGAGAATTTGTCAAGTTTGTGCTTTTTGAAAGGTTAAGTTGCCTAAAAGTTGTTTTCACTATCTTTTGAGTTTCGAGTGTCAGAATGGAATTCTGACGATTCGATCAGTTCCAAAATGTGAAATCTAATTTGTGAGAGTTGTTGGCTTTTGATTCGAAGTATTTTTGAGTATTTGAGGTCTTAATTACGCACTTCTAAAAATTTAGCCTTTGGGTTGACTTTGGTCAACATTCGAGGTATTGATGCTCGAATCGGAATACCGAGAGTTCTGTTGGATTCAGTGGATGATTTTGGGCCTTGATGGGGTCTTGGTTGATTTTTTAGATGTCCCGAGCCTATTTTAGCCATTTTAGGTGATGAGATAGTTTCTTGTGGTTTTCACGGATGTCGAATTAAGGAGACCTCAGATTCATATTTTAACTATTCCATTGAATGTGGACATCATGTATAATTTATTTACATTTTTGGTTTTTGTGCACTGGGTTTCGAAATAATCCCAAGGGTCCTTTCGATGTTTAGAGTGTTGGATGTGTTTGCTGGTGTCTGCAAGCCTCGGTTTTACATAAGCCGGTCGTTTTTCGACCTAAGTAGAAGCAAGAGCCTCTTAGCTTAAGCGAGCTTCCCAAAAGCATAGAGGGCTTCACTTTTGCGTGAGCCATACATTTTGCAAGTTTTACATAATGGAACCCCTAGTTGGTTTTGCAACATCTCGCCTGCTATTTTTTGGGTATAATCCCCATTTCACCATTTTGGAGTTTTTGGGTGGTGAATTGAACCAAGTTTTCAAGGAAATTTTTTTGCGTAACGATTCTTAACTCTAAATATTCGATTACCAATTATTAATTATGGATTTAAGAATTCAAATGAAGAATTTCAAATGAGAAATTTGGGGTTATCTTCAAGAACATAGAAAAAAGGTGATTGTGAACTGTTTTTGAGTCCCTTTTCAAAATTAATTTCCTCAAATGAGTTCCTAAAGCTTTGAGTAATGTTTCAAGTATTAAATTTTGAACTAAAACCTTCTTTTTGAAATTGGATTTTTAGTTGATTGACCCTCCTATCAAGTGAATTGATGTGGGTATTATTATGTTTTGGGAAATGATTGTGAACACATGCTTGTGTATAAATTGTGTGGTTTTGGACGTGATTCAGAAAGGAAAGACTCATCTCCTTGAGTGATTTTTTATTTATTTAAGCCAAATGATCTCCTAAACCTTGTTTTCTAGTAGAATTTGTGTGCTTCTTTTGTTGCCTGTGTATTGGGAGTAATGAGGATGAAGTGAAGGGTTTAATAGTCCACTTGATGCATCTAAATGAATAAAAAAATGGTTGAAATGGAAAATGCTATGTCATGAACATGATGACGTGAATTTCTTTATTGTGACCCTTGTTGATTGATTGATGAAATGCTTGAAAGCATGAATGTGGACTCAAATTGTACGTATGATTTGTTGTCTCATCAGTGGTGTGTTATTGATTTTGTGCATTGATTGTGAACAATGTGATGAAGACATATGATGTTTTATGATTCTGAGGGCTTTTTTGGCGAGTGTTGTGATGTTGAGGTCATATTTTCCATGTGTTTATAAAGCGGATGGGAAATAGTTTCGGCTAGTGATTTGATATAAAGATAATGGGAAATGGTTCTGGATAGTGATTTGATATAAAGCTAATGGGAAATTGTTTTGGCTAGTGATTTGATATAAAGCCGATGGAAAATGGTTCCGGCTAGCGATTTGATATAAAGCCAATGGAAAATGGTCTGGCTAGTAATTTGAAAAACCAATGGCAAATGGTTTCTACTGGTGATTTCATATAAAGCTGATAGGAAATGGTTCTGGCTTGTAATTTTATATAATGCCGATGGAAAATGGTTACGTCTAGGGAATTTATATAAAGACAATGGGAAATGGTTCCGGCTAGAGATATTGTGCCGATGGGAAATGGTTTTGGGAAGAGATTGATTAGTGTGACTTGATACATTCGATGTTTATGTGTGACTTGCTTGTTAGTTGTGATTGAGGCACTTATTTCGTGTGACTGAACTTCTTGACTTTCAGATTGACTTACTTGATTACCTTAATTTTTTATTGGGACTATTAAAATGTGGATATTGGGCATTGTGAGCCGTGTATTGCAGGCTGCTAAGATGGGCTGATTTTTGTGTAGGTTGTAGTTTGAGGAGATTTTGGAGGAGTGTAAAGGTCATTCGATTTCTAACTACATGCAATATTTATTTGGTTGCTTGATGGGTACTGTGTTGTTGGTACTCACTCTTCGCTTTTACACTTGTTTAGGTACTGTTCCCGGGATAGCTTTATTGATCTTGTTCTCTTTTTTTGAGGCTCGTGAATGACTTGAGAGTAGTTGTTTGTTATCTCGGTGGGTCCTCTTTTCAGTTTTTTAATCTTTGTTCCATTTGAGAAACAAGGACTGTGACTTGTACTTATTTCTTAATTCGACACTTTATGTATTTAGTGGCTTGTACACATGACAACCAGTGTTTGGGTATAATTTTGAATAAATAAGTTTTCCGCCTTTGTCTTGATCTTGATTTATATTTCTGATTTTCTTTTGTTTTCATTGGGTTGATGTTGACTTATCTTGGTGGGAATATACAAGTGCCATAAAGTCCATTTTTGTGTCATGACAAATGGTATCAAATTCTTAAGTTCATAGGTCCTATGTATGTAAAACACAAGTGTATGTAGAATCATGAATATCGGTACGATGACGTTTGTACTTATCTCCAAGAGGCTACAATGATTGTAAGGGAACTTTCTTTTGTTCATTCTTTCTTATCATGTGTGGTTACCTTCGCTAGGGCTGAGTAGCCGTGTGTTGTTTTCGTAGATGCCAAGGACCAGAGGTTCTCTTTCCAATGATAGAGAGGAGGCAGTCCCCGAGCATGTTGCTAAGACCCCTTCTAGGGGTAGAGGTACGACCCGAGCAACAAGCTGTGCTTGTGGACTAGAACACGCTAGAGGTCGTTGCCGTGGCGAGGGACCAACCAGAGGTCTAGATACAGAGGCTTCTCCTATGCCATAAGTTGAGGTTGCAGAGGAATAGGTTCCTCCCGAGTATGGACCTCTTTTGTTTCAAGAGACATTGTTGAGCATACTAGGTGTGCTAGAGAACCTCTCTAAGTGTAGTAGAACAAGTATGTCACGGGGTGCTAGGATGAGGGTAAGGGCGCACACCCCTGGTCAGGAGTGGACTCCAAATATTCATGTTTAAGTAGGCTAGCCACCAATCGTTCTTGCACTGGTTGTTTGTGCAGATATTACTCCCAATGTTATTTTGACAACGACTTATCAATAGTGTTATAAGAGTATGAACAAGATAAAACCACCCAGTTTTAGGATTGTAAGAGCAAGGATGCTCATGAGTTCTTCACTTTGTTCCATGAGGTGTTTGAGCAAGTAGGTATGGTGGATATTAGTGGTGTCTTACACTTCAGGTTCGTTGTCACGCCAAAGAGTGGTAGAGCACTTTGGTGAGGTCTAGACCAGTTGGATCTCCACCAATTGAGTGGGATGTGCTTTCTAGTGCTATCTAGGACTGCTTCATTCCTTAGAGAGTGAGAGTGGAGAGTCGTGTGTGGTTTGAGAGCTTGAGTAGTCAGGGAGGTCTGTCTGTCTGTGACCGAGTATGAGGCTCATTTCTGTTAGCTTTATAGGCATGCTATGACTATTACTCTTGATGCGGCAAATAGGGTTTGTAGCTTTATGAGAGTGGGCTTCCTTCCGGTCTATTGTAAGCACTGCTAAGGGGGAGGAGTTTATTTTTTAGAGGAGTTTGGGGAACTAAGACGGTCCGTTCTTTTGTTAAGTTTTCTAGGGCTAATTTGGAGGCAGAGGTTTTCATATAGGTATTAGTTCCTTCCAGTGTTGTGGACCGGTTCATCATTCTATGCCAACAGCTGAGAGTGGGCAGTCAGCCTGAGGATCTTATGGCCTAGCTTAGGTGGCCATGGTAGTTTGTCTCACAACAATACTTCTCCACGTTGAGATCTTGTTATACTTGTGGGGATCCCGATCATATTATGCGATAATTTACTCTGAAGACTCATTCAGGACCTTAGAGTTTTTATTCAGTTGTTTCACCTAGGGATTCAGCGCCTTCGGTCAGGGGTTGAGAAAGAGTTTAGTTTGGTAAAGGTGGCAAGTCTTCTGATCCACGAGGTTGAGGTAGAGGTTCTACTCATTCCGTAGGCGACCATGAGGACCAGTGTTATACTTTTTCCAAGGAGGCTTGAGGCTTCTAATGTTGTGATCATATGTATCGTCTTAGTTTTTCATCGACCTGAATTTGTATTGTTTTATCCGGGTTCTACTTTCTCATATTTGTCTATCTATTTTGCTATTGGGTTTGATATGATGTTTGACTGCATGCATGTGCCTTTTAATGTTTCTACACTAGTCGATTAATCCTTAGTGGTGGATCGAGTGTATCGATCGTGTCTTGTTTCTTTTGTCGGATAAGATACTTGGGTAGACCTGATGATTTCTTAAATGGTATACTTTGACACTATCTTGGGTATGTATTGCCTTTCTCCGTATCAAACTATTCTTGATTGTTACGCTAAGATTATGACCTTAGCAATGCAGGGTTACCCGAGAGTTGAGTGGATGGGTGCTAGAGGTTCTTACCTTAGAAAAGTTATCTCCTACATTAGAGCTCAAAGATTGGTTGTCCTACTTGGCTTTCATTGAGAATACTAGTGTTGATCCATTTCCCATGGACTGTGTGCATGTAATTCGAGAACTCTCCGATGTGTTTCCTACCGATCATCCAAGTGTTCCTCCGGATAGGGATATTGATTTTTCTATTGACTTGGAGACGATCACAAAGCCCATCTCTATTCCTCTTTATCCTATGGCTCCAGATGAGTAGAAGGAATTAAAGGACTAGTTACAAGATTTGATGAGCAAGGGGTGTATTCGCCCTAGTGTTTCTCCATGGGGTGCTCTTATGTTTTTTTTTTGAGGAAGAAGGGTGGATCTATGAGGATGTGTATTGATTATCGACATTTGAACAAAGTGATAGTAAAGAACAAGTATCATCTACCTCATATAACTGACTTGTTTGACTAGCTTTAAGGTGCATCTCTATTTTCTAAGATTGATTTCACATTGGACTATCACCAGTGGAAGATTAGGGCTTTAGACATCCCTAATAGAATGTTCATGACCCGTTATGGGCACTATTAATTTCTTGTTCTATTTTTCGGTTTTACTAACACCCCTACAACGTTCATGGATTTGATGATAGGCTGTTCCGGCCTTATTTTCATTTCTTTATGATAGTGTGTTCATTAATGACATGTTGGTGTACTCCAAGACTTAGGAGGACCACGATCAACATTTGAGAATTTACTCCAGATATGGAGAGAAGAGAAGATTTATGCTAAGTTCACAAAGTGTGAGATTTGGTTTTATTCTGTGGAGTTTTCAGGACACATGGTGTCAAAGTAGGGTATTCGGGTTGATACAACCAAGAATCGAGGTAGTGAAGGGGTTGGACTATACCTACATTAGTTATTAAGATCCAGAGTTTTATGGGACTTGCGCGTTATTATATACGATTTGTTCAGATCTTTCTACTGTTGCATCCCCTTTGAATAGACTGACTCGACAGAGTTTGAGTTTCCAGTGTTCGGATAAGTGTGAAGAGAAATTTCAAAAGCTCAAGACATTATTGACTTCGGCTCCTGTTTTGACTATACCTGAAGAGGCTGTAGACTTCAGCGTGTACTGTTAATACTTTTGGAGTCGGATTAGGTGGTGTTTTTATGCAGAAGAGCAAGATGATTGCCTATGACTCTAGACAGTTGAAGACCCATGAGAGGAACTACCCTACCCATGATTTGGAGTTAGCAGTCATAGTGTTTGTGCTTATCTATGGCGGCATTATCTGTATGGAGTTCATTATGTAGTTTTCACAAATCATCGGAGTGTTCGGTACATTTTTAGTTAGAGAGATATGAACTTGAGGCAATGCAGATGGCTTGAGTTACTGAATGCCTACGACATCACCATCTTGTATCATCCAGGTATGGCCAATGTGGTGGTTGATGCCTTTAGTAGGAAGACTTCTAGCATGGGAAATATTGCCTCTATTAGTGTGAAGGAGAGACAATTGGCTAGAGATGTTAAGAGGTTAGCCAATAGTCTCGTGCGGCTATAAATTTCAAAGGAGATGGGTGGTTTGATTGCTTTATTGAGGCTTGTTCTTCTTTAGTTGAGCGTACTCTAGAGCACCAATTTGATGACGAGAAACTATTTTGAATTTTGAGACAAGGCGATGAGAGGGGAATCCAAGGAGATTGTCCTCGGACTTTCCCTCAGGAATGCTTACCATGGAGGCCAGTGTTGCCAATGCATCCGCGAACTTCTTTTTTCTTTGGGTAGTGGAGAGAACCTTATTTTCAATGGTTTCTTGCAGATCGGAGGAAGGATTTGTGTGCCCAAGGTGGGCTAGTTGGTTAGAGTGATTTTTTAGGAGGCCCATTGTTCCCGATAATCCATCCATCAAGGTGTGACAAAGATGAATCAATATATAAGCCAACAGTGTTGGTGGTGTGGTATGAAGAGAGATATTTAAGATTTTTTTTTGTGGTATTTGACTTGTCAACTGGTTAAGTGTGAGCACCAGTTGCCCGAAGGTATATCTTAGCGGATGCCTATTCCTACTTGTACGCGGGAGAGTTCTTAGAGTTTCGTCGATTTCGCTAAAGAACCTTGTTCTTCAAGGTATGTAAGACTATCATAGTGTTATACTAGTTCGTCCTCACGCCCTAAATCTACTTTCAAATAACTAATCTAGGGTTCTATCCTTAGATTTTAGTATTCTTGAGATAAAATTGGTATTGAGTTCTTGAGTTCTGGATTATTGAATTCTTATTTCTAATCATTAAATTGTCATAAATTGTGCGTTGTGATTATTGAGTTGATGGTTCATGTCTATTTTAAGCATGAACCCTATTCTTGAGTATTCATTGCATTATTATTGTAGACACGTAATTTTTGAACGAACATAAGATTTTACACTATTTTATTCCCTAAATATTTCTTTATGTTTAATTTAGATATTTTGGTTTTGTCTTATTTTAGTAAGTTTATTAAAAAATATTTGAACATAACAAAAAATAAATGTTTTCTTTTAATTTAAGTTTTAATAAATAAGGTAGTATTTCTTAATTATATTTTTACACTAGCTAGTTGACTTTTATTATATTTTTATTAATTCAAAAAAATTTGCTAATAATTTTATTATGATTATTATATTATATATGCATTTAATTAAAAAAACATATCAACCTAAACTACCCATTTTCCTTACACATTAACCCCCACTACCCTTCCCATTTCCCACAACTCTCACCCCATTAACCCCTTAATATACTACCCCCCACATACACGACACCACTACTCATCAGCAACACAACACACCCATACACTATTACACACTACATATTTATACACTACCAAAAAACTACACAACTCACACACAAAAGAAGGGAAGAAACGTTACATTTTTTCTTTCTAAAACATCACCAATACATTCACATATTTTCTTTATTTTTCATTACTACTTTAACTAAATGCAACACATATTCAATCACAAACAACCTACATGAAGTTTGTGGGCCTTTTAATCGAGGTTCTATAAAAAAAAATTGGTACTTATTCTCTTTTTTTAGAGTTAAACTTTATCTTCTTTCTTTAAATTTATTCATGGAATTCGATGTAACTATGTGACATGTTTTCTTACACTTTTGTTTCATTCATAATCTGATTAAAATGAAGAATGTGTTAAGTGTTATATCTCTTTAATGAATGAAAGTAGCTTTATTTTATAGTTTTTTTTTGTTCACTAGTTGTGATCTCTTAAAATGAATGGGTCATGACGTTGTTTTTTTCTTGATTTCGATGCTAATAATAATAAAGTAGAAATTATTGGGCTCAAAAAATTATTGTTGTTTTATTTATCAAACAAAGAATTATTTTAGCAATACGTCATTATTTTGTTTGATTAATAAAAAGTTACAATATGTGTATGCCTAATCCAAAATATTATATTGTATCCTACAAGTTTAGATTTATTTGATTTGATTTTATTTTATTTAATATTTCTTATAACATTAGATGGGTTTTACGCATGTTAAAAAGAAAATGGTTTCAAATAAGAATGTGGTTACACATCTTTTTTTTTAAACACTTAAAGGAAATTCAAGGATGTGGTGACACACCTTGGAAAAATTATTCTAAGAAATAATTTATTTAATTAAAATCAAGATGTGAGACATAGAATAATAGGTACACATTCAAGAAAAGAAAGCAGTTATGCTTCGAACCTATTAAATATTAAAATCAAGAATGTAGTTACACATCTAAGTTGAGACTGAATAAAAGTTCAACAATAAAACTATGAGCGAAATGTAGCATGTACAAATATATCCAAAAGATAGTTAAAATAAGTATAAGTTAATAAAAGCGATTGTGCTAGAACCACAACACTTGAGGGATGCCTAATACCTTCCCATCGGTCAAAAGAATTCCTTACCGAAATTTCTAGTTCGCAGACCAAGTAAAGAGTCATTTTCTTTTGATTAGGGATTAAACAAACAGCTGACTTGGAACACCATAACTCAATTCCAATTGGCGACTTTGAAAGAAGAAATAAAATCAACCCTTAATAAATACTGTCACTTAAATTGAAAAAACCATTCCGTCATGCGAAAAAGGGGTGTGACATCTCTAGCGACTCTATTGGGGATTAACCAGAATTCGAGTGTTGTTATATTGACTTTTACTTGATTTTATTATTTTATTTTATTGGATATATTGTGCTTGATGGCGTAACAGCTACTTGATGTTCATTTATCGCTTTAATATTGTTCAATTGTGTTAAATTGTCTTATTTTATCACAACCATTCTATTTCTCTGGAAACACTTCACACACTGTCACAGGAATGCAGCTATGCATCCTACTTTATATTGAGATAAAACTAGAGTGTTTTGGCACCAAGTGAAGGATTTTTAGTCACATATGTTAGGCGAAGTTGGATCACCAAGAAGTTGGAAAAGTGCTGCTACCAATAAGTTGCCCCTCCTGAGCTCGAGTTGTCCACTCAGGTAAGCCAGTCTAGATACCTATCTTATTCAGGCTTGAGCCTAGTAAAACTAGAACATCGATAGGGTTAACCCTATGAGACTCCGCTTATTTGCATCATTTTGCATGTGACTTAGTGCATCATTTGCATTTGACTTAGTGCATCATTTGCATGTGACTTAGTGAGCCTCAAAACAGGAGTTGGGTTTATCTAGTATCCATCTCGTACTTGACCACTTATTTCATTTTTGTGTGCTACATAAAAACACATTTATTTATAAAGTCTCTATAAGTTGACTCATTTTAGTGTGATTAATGTAATGAAAAACACCTATCTTTTGATCTTAAAAAATTAAAAAAAGAAGAAAAAGAATAAAACACGAAAAAATTTCTTCTTTAACAAGTTATTATACATTTCTTAAAAATAAAATAACAAATTTTGCATTACTTAATGAAAAGAATAATTATATTTTTTATTTATATTTTTTTAGTAAAGTTTATAAAAACAAAATTCAAAATATTTTACTTTCATAATACTTTGAAAAATTGAATTTGTTAAAAAAAGATTAATATCTTAAAGTTTCTTTTATTGTCCAATCTGAACGAACTACGCACATCTGATTCTGACATCTTTGAGATATGTAGGCATCCCTCCATGGGTCGGTGATATAAGTTTTTTTTTTTTTTAAAAAAAGGGCATGTAGTCATCTTTCAAACTCCAACAAAATGAAAAGTTTGTTCACAAAAAAAGGTTTGTATCATTTTTCAAAAAAGAAAAATTCTACTTTATGTTTAAAGCTTCACGAACTACGCGACCTGATTCTCATCTCAATGAGATACGCATGCAACTCTCTTTGGGTTTGGTGATCTTTATTTTAAAAAAAATTAAAAAATCTTCATTAAAAATTCAAAAACAAGAAGAAGTTGTAGTCTTTATTCAACAATATTTTTCTTCTTACCAAAAAAATGATTTTATCTTAATAATGTTGGAACTTTTCGAATTCGTCAATCAAACAAAAAGTCAAAAAAAAATTCTTTGTTTATTTTTTATTTCATTTTAGCGTGAAGTTCAAAATAAAAAAAAGATTATTTCTTAATTTTCTTTTAGTAAATCAAGAAAACAAAAGATTTTATCATAAAAGGTTTAAAAAAAATATAAGTACAAATATAATTATGCAAAAATCTTAATCATTTATATGAAGCTTGTACACAATCCAAATGAAATTGATGAATGCATTATTTTTTTTATAAATAAAACTATGAACAAATAATCAAATTATAATAAAAAAATAAATATAGATTAGCTATTTAGGATTAAACATTAGACTTGCTAAACTCATTCTATAAATAAAAAGACTTGTGTTTGCATGACGTGCAACATGTGGTTATAACTAAAGAAGGTCTAATCCTAACAAGCTTTATTAACCATGCACATAGTTAACTCAAGGTGGTTTGTTTGTGGTTAAGCTAGCATCTCATCCCTACTATACAAGGTCAAATGGGAAAAAGAAAATGACCCGCACAGAGGGAAATGAGTCGGACAATGATGAGGTCGAAAATCAGATGGTTTCACAAGAAACATTGTCAATAGAAGAAGTAAGGATACTAAGACAACAAATGACAGAAATGTACGAAGCATCGTGACTATTTAAATACGAATATGTCGTCCCCTATCCAAGTGTTGACAATGAACCGATTTATCCTCCTGGATTTGGTCCATATGCTAACACCTCAACGTCGCTCGAACTTCCACAGTGCGCCCTTTGAGTATGCCTATGACAAGTAATCCACTCTTCATGCCAACTGCACTGACTAATACAGTCCCACAACCTAGAATGGAACCAAAATCCAACAATGATCCTCCACCTAAAGTTCAATATGATCCAGATTATACTGCTGAATTGACTTTTCAAATTCAAGGTTCTTACCCTCACACTCATCAATATAGTTCCCCTGTTGAAGCTTAAAAAGCTGTTTAGAACGAGGAAGATGAAGAAATGACTAAACAAATGAAGATCTTGGAACAGAGTGTAAGAGATATGCAAGGATTGGGAGGTTACAGAAGTGTCTCATCCAATGATTTGTTTATGTTTCCCCACATCCATCTGCCCATCGGTTTTTAAACTCCACAGTTCGAGAAATATGATGGAAATGGAGAACTTGTAGCTCATTTAAAGAGATATTGTAATCAACTGAGAGGGGCGGGAAGAAAAGAAGAATTGCTCATGGCTAATTTTGGGGAATGTTTGATTGGAATTCCCTCAGAATGGTTCATAAATCAAAATACTTCTAACTCGCATACATGGGATAATTTGGCTCGATGTTTTGTTCAACAATTTCAATATAACATTGTCATAGTTCCCGATCGTACTTCACTTGCCAACATGAGAAAAAAGACCACCGAAAGTTTCCGTGAATATGTTATTAGGTGGAGGGAGCAAGTTTCTAGGGTCAAGCCACCAATGAAAGAGTCTAAAATGATTGATGATTTTCTCCTAGTGCAAGAACCTAACTACTTTCATTATTTACTTTCCGTTGTTGGAAAAACATTCGCCGATGTTATTAAGATTGGTGAAATGGTGGAAATGGCATCAAGTCTGGAAAGATTGTAAGTCTAGCTGCATTGAAAGCCACAACACAAGTGATTAAAATGTATCGGGAAATCTTGGGGTAAAGAAAATGAAGGAGGATGTAACAAATGTTGTGTCACACACAAAAAAGTTCAAGGGGTAAAATTTATCAATATGCACCACCTCAATTCCATCACTATCTCCCCATACAAGACACACAATACTCTGTTGTTCCCTCTCAATATGCAATCTATAATGTATAATCATATGCACATCCGCCAAACTATCCTCAATGGCGAGCGCCAACAAATCAAAACATTTGTCATTCTTCTCAAAAAATATGAGCACCTTATAATCCTCGTCCAAGACAGGGATTTGAAGGAGGTTAAAGACCTATGAACAATTTCACACCAATTGGAGAGTCTTACACAAGTTTATTTAAGAAATTGAAACATTTGATATGATTAAGCAGATTCCTCAAAAGTGTGTACATCCACATGCAAATGATTTTAATCCAGCAACACGATGTGTATATCACTCTAATGCTCTACGGCACAATAATGAAGATTGTCGAACTTTCGAAAGGGAGGTGGAAAAAATGATCCAAGCAAAGATGATTGTTGTCCAAAATGATGAACCCCCAAATGTTACTAAAAATCAGCCACCATCGCCTAATTTCATACACTTTATTTATATGATACGTGATGGCAAAAAGTACGAAAATTCTATCAATTCTCAAGAAAAGACAATTGAGATTGGTGGAGATTCTATAATGGCAAAAGTGCAAAATAGTGGCTAAGATGTATAAGCTAGTTATTGAGATACCATCTTCTTTTCCCTAGAAAAGAGTGTATGGATAGTTTATTTCCTTCGCATTTCTGCTATGCAATTTAGGTTTTGATTTTATTTTATTTTAGTGAGTCAGATCATTCTGCCATTTCTTTTATGTGTTCATTTGTTGAGTCTTGTTATGTTTGGGTTATTTTCGGGCTATTACTTGAAATTTAGTTTGTTGTCTTGTCATCAAATATTTCTATCATTTACTTAATATAATATTTGTTTTGTGTCACTTTGATATGATCTCTTTAGCTTTCTTATATACATCTCTTTTTCAATTATATTTTTGTGCCATGATATGCAAGGGGAATTTGGTCAGATCTTAAAATTAGATCTTGTCATGGAATGAATACAACAAACAGGTAAAAAAATCGAGGAAATGAATAAAGGACTTAGACATCTTGATACTTTCTTTAGTATAAAAAATGGTTAAAAGGATAAATTTCATTTAACTTGACATATGTCATTTGCGGTCAAGAAGGTAGTACTCAAATGGAGATTCTTAGCTGACAAATATACAACAAAATGATATACATCAATACATATGTTGCAAAGAAATATTTTATGATTTTCACTTCACATCTTAAAGGGCATTGCTTGTATTTGACATTTTTAATAATTGATATGACGAATGCATTTCATTCTACTATCCAAACACCGTGTAATCCTTTTCTACCCCTTTTGAGCCTTAATTTTATTTTCTACCAATACCCATATTTTGGAATCAAAATACAATTAATAAAAAAAAGTCTAGAAAAGAGAAAACTAAAAAAGAGTCTTAAAAAAGAGGAAACAAAAAAAGTTGGAGTAAAAAACATCCAATAACAAGAAAAAACAAATTTCATGAACTATGTTCGACCTTATTCTTGCTTTGACAAGATATGTAGGCAGCCTTCTTTTGAGGTTTGGTCTAACAAAAAAAAAATAACCTAGAGAGTCCTCATCACAAAAACTGGGGCCAAAAAAATGAAAAAGAGAGAGTTGTTTATTTTTGCAAAAAAGAGTCGATTCCAAAAGTTGTAAGTGCGAACCATGTTACGAGTATTATATGTAAGGTTTCATCCTTTTCTTTGTAATTATGTCCAAAAGTCACTTTACAATCCAAATAAAGACATTTTGATTAATTTTTAATAATAACAAGTCAAACAAGCTTTTGGGGTTGATTATCAGATAAGAAAAATATCATTTCATGTCATAAAGATGAAAAAATGAGAGATTCTTATTAATAAAAAACCCTCACAAGCAGCAAGGCATCATTGGAGTTGAGAGAAAGAAAAAAAACAGAGAGACTTGTTGGTGAAAACCTTTAGAGGAACCACATGTCAAATGTGAGGCATTAATCTAGTTTAAAACTTGGATTATAGAAATTTGACATCAAAAGTTGAAAGTTTGATAAAGATAAAGTTTATTGATTGGACAGATTACGCCATTTTGTTCAAAGTGCGTGTCATGATCATCAAAGTTGAACTCCGTATTCCAATGAGGCATTTCTTTACATAAAGGGACACGCACTGTTTCTTTTCCTTCTATATCATTTTATTTATTTTTGTAATTTTCTTTGCGTTTATCTTTATTAAAGTAAGCTAGAAATGCCTTCAAAATTTACTACCATTTTTTCAATTGTACAAAGTTAAAGTCTGGCCAACATATCTAAGGTGACATGATTCAAGAAGGATGGATATTCAAAATATTTTGTTGCAGTTAACATGTTCGAAATTCAGTGATTGATTAGAATGGGGGAACAATATATCAAATATAAGGTTCTAGCTTTTAAAAATCAATCGAAGATGTCTTCAAGGATAAAGGTTATTAGGATAGTCTAGCTAGCCCACAAAAGCATTCTATCCAAGCTGAAATCGACTTCAAAAATTACAACAACAGGAGCAATCATCCTCAAAGCCAATGTCACAAACAAACCACCAATAAAAAAAAAAGAAACTTACAATTTTTCATCGTTCTTTTTCTAAACAAGAAAAATGTTGTTGACATGAAGGTTATCTTGAATCATTAAATTTGAAAAATCATTACAAGAAAAGAAAAATTCATGGATCACATTTATTTTTATTATTCTCCTAGGATAATTATCTCCTAATTTGGGACGTTTACTTTTTTCCATTCTGTTTTAGGATAAACGCTTCCTAGTTTGAGACATTATTTTTTTTTCTTTCGCTTGGGATATACTTCCTAGTTTGAGAAATTTATTATTTTGAAGTTTACCATTACTAATAACTCACAAAATATTTCTAGTGCAAACTGAGGCAAAAAGAAATGTTGTGGTGATTTCATTTGACGATTCTATTTAGCAAGACCTTTATAAATATGAGAATTAGTGTAGCAGGACCCTCCTAGACAATGGGATTTACCTTAGCAAGACCCTCTTTGACATTGAGAATTAGTATAGCAGAATCCTCCTGGACAATGGGATGTAGTAGGACCTTCCTAGACAATGGGAATTAGTATAGCATGACCCTCCTGAACAATGGGAATTAGTATAGTAGGAGCCTCCTAGACAACAAGATTTAGTGTAGCAGGACCCTCCTAGACAATGGAATTTAGTGTAGCAGGACCTCTTGGACAATGGGAATTAGTATAGCAGGACTCTCTTGGACAATGAGATTTAGTGTAGCAAGACCTCCGAGACAATGGGAATTAGTATAGCAGGACCCTCCTGGAAAATCAGAATTAATATAGCAGGACCCTCTTGGACAATGGGATTTAGTATAACAGGACCCTCCTGGACATTGGGAATTAGTGTAGCTCCTGGGCAATGAGATTTATATTAGCAGGACCCTCCTACATAATGGGATTAGTAGGTACCTCCTACATAATGAGATTTAGATTAGCAGGACCCTCTTACAGAATGGGATTATAAGGACCCTCCTAGACAATGTGAATAAGTATAGCAATACCTTCTTGGACAATGGGATTTAGTGTAGCAGGACCCTCCTGGACAATGAGATTTAGTGTAGCAGGACCCTCCTGGACAATGAGAATTATTAGAGCAGGACCTTCCTAGACAATGGGATTTAGTGTAGCAGAACCCTCTTGGACAATGAGTTTTAGTATAGTAGGAGCCTCTGGACAATGAGAATTAGTGTAGCAGGACCCTCCTAAACAATGAGAAGTAGTGTAGCAGGACCTCCTTGACAATGGATTAACAGGACCCTCCTGGACAATAGGATTAGTAGGACCCTCTTGGACAATGGGATTAGTAGGACGCTCCTAGTATGACTTTTTTTTTTAAAAATAAAAATAAATTCACATTTGCTAATAACTCACAAAATTTTCCAGTGAAAAATGGGGAAAATATTTTGTTTATTTCTTTTGTTTGTGATGGTTTTCAGGTTTCTTCAAGTGAAACATGGATTTGAAATTTAAGTACAAATTTTAAACTATTTTCAGAATGATCAGTCCCCTTGATAGCAAGAATCAGATTCTTCAATGCATGTAGAAACCTGACTTCCTTACATCAATTTATATTTAGCATAAAAAAAACATGCAGTCATTCAAGAACATTTTCAAATTGTCATTTTGAAGAGTGTCAAAAGCTCACTCTAAGTGGCAAGTTAAGCCTCAATTCAATTCATGTTCAAGAAACTCATCAAAAAATCAAGGTGATATCTGAAAGTCAAGACTCAAGAGAAGCTGCACAGATAGGAGATTGTACTTTTATTTTCCTTTTGACTATTAGCTTTCATTTTTTTTATGTAAGGATAGGAACCGTGACTTGGAGCCTCGATGAAACCTCACTTAACTTCAAACTCATCACCTCATCTCCTTGAACTACATGTGTCCTGATTCCCTTATAAACCAGGATATGTAGGATGTCCAAATCCAAGACTCGGTCGCATATTTTTCTTTCAAATAAGAGTTTAATCAAAACTTGTCAGGTTGTCTACTTCTTTGTGTGCAAACTCTTCGTGTTTTCATTCAAAGAGGGGCAAGCTATAAACACGTAATTTTTTACCGAACATAACGATTTTACATTATTTTATTCCTTAAATATTTCTTTTATGTTTAAGTTAGATAGTTTGGTTTTGTCTTATTTTAGTAAGTTTATTTTAAAAGATTTGAAAATAACACAAAATATATGTTTTTTTTAATTTAAGTTTTAATAAATAAGCTAGAATTTTTTAATTATATTTTTAGACTAGCTATTTGACTTTTATTATATTTTTATTAATCCAAAAAAATTAGCTAATAATTTTTTTATCATTGTTATTTTATATATGTATTTAATTAAAAAAAATACCAACCTAAACTACCCATTAACCCACACTACTCTTCCCATTTCCCACAACCCTCACCACATTAACCCTTAATATACTACCCCCCACTCACAGGACACCACTACCCATCAGCAACACAACACACACATACACTACTACACAGTACATATTTATACACTACGAAAAAACAACATAACACACACACGCCAGAAAAAAAAGGGAAGAAACGTTCCATTTTTTTCTTTCTAAAACTTCACCAATACATTCACATATTTTCTCTCTTTTTCATTACTACTTTATCTAAACACAACACATATTCTATAACAAACAACCTACAAGAAGTTTGTGGGCGTTTTAATCGAGGTTCGATCAAAATTTTATAGTACTTATTCTCTTTATTTAAGGTTAAATTTTATCTTATTTCTTTTATTTATTCATGGAATTTGATGTAACTATGTGACATGTTTTCTTACACTTTTGTTTTATTCATAATTTGATTAAAATAAAGAATGTGTTAAGTGTTATACCTCCTTAATGAATGAAAGTAGCTTTAATTGGTATTAGAGCGCAGAGTTCAAGAGTCTTAGGGTGTCTATGAACCTGTATATAGTAGAGTCCTTCTAATAAATGTGAAGTACGCCACATCTATAAATGGGAGGCTACGACATTTAGGAACATTTCACTTTTTTTAATCCTGTTTGTTCGATAGAGTTCAACTCTATAAAAGTTTCCTCAAACTCGTGCTTACACATGTATTTTCAAATCATACCTCCACAAAGAGTTGTTCGAGGATGTTGTACATGAAGGAATGCAAATCCTCAAGAACAATACACTCCCAATGCACCAGAAGTGCAACACCATCAGAGAGATGCCACTAATGTTTAGTTTAGGAATGCTATTCAGATCTTAACTTAGGTTTTGGAAAACTAGGTTATTCAACAAGGAGTGGGTCGTTCAGATGTAACTGATACATCTAAAATCTGTGACTTTTTTTTAGAATGAATCCCCTGAGGTTCAATCGGTTAAAGATCACTAAGGATCCAGAGAACTTTGTGGAAGAGCGTGTGGAGTTAGCCTCATATCAGCTCAAAGGTGTTGCTAGGATATGGTATGATCAATGGAAGAAGAATAGGGCACATGGGGCACCACTTTTGAGTTGGGTTGTGTTTAAGGATGCTTTCTTGGGGTGCTTTTATTTCCCTAGAGCTGATGGAAGTTAACATGAGAGAGCTCCTAAATTTAAAAAAGGACGCGATAAATATGCCAGAGTACATTCTCAAGTTTACTCAACTATCCCATTATGCACCATAGATGATGGTAGATAAGTTTGTTTGTGTCCAGGCAATCATGCCTATCTAACAAGGAAGGTAAGCAACTATGTTATATAGGGGACGTGGACATAGCTAGATTTATGATTCATGTGTGGAAGGTTTAGGAAGATAAGTTAAATGATTGAAAAGAGTTTCGCAACAAGATGGGCAAGACAAAAAGTAATGAGACTGGCCAACAAAGCACCAAGAATTGGCATCAGTCATCTTTTCAGTAGAGGTCATATGGACCTGCTCCGTCTTCAGCTAGTAAACCTGCACCATGAAACAAACATGGTCGCAGGAATCAGAGTTCTTAGAATTTTAGAGCTTAGGTTACTGAGTCTCAGGGTAGTGTGGAATAGGGTTTCAGAGACCATCTTGTACTAAGTCTGGTAGGACCCATCCAGGAAATGTCATGATGGCTCCAATGGTTGTTTCAAGTTTGGTAAGATGGGTCATTTTATGTGAGAATGCCCGAAGAACAGGTAGAGTAATGGGGCAATAGAATCCAATCTTCTTCAGCAACTCCAGTTGCCACAACCCAGGAGTACCCCCTAGTTGTAACAAGGCACATAGAACCCCGAAAGGCTCCATGTAAGGCACTTAGCATACCACAACATAAGGAATAGTATAATAAGAGTTAAAATTCATTTCGAGTTCAGAAATTTTATAAAAGAAAGCGGAAGTCTAGACTTGTCTCAATTAGCCATCTATTACAATACTTGAATCAAATAGGGACACAACCCATACAACATAATCTGAAATTCGAATTCAAGAATGAAGCAACTAAATCGAAATATTCACCCTCGAACCATGAGGACTTACCAACAAGCAAGGAGAAATGAACAAATCCAAGCTCTAGCCATAATGAGGACCACCTTAAGAATCGGACACTACACTTGGGAAAAATGTAGGAAAGATATGGGTTAGTACAAAAATGCATTAAGGTCATGCATAAAATCATGAAAACATGCCTAAAGGGATATTTTAGTTGAATGCATGCAATTTAATAAGTTAAAGCATCATTTTGAAGATAATAGAAAAGCATAAGTCATAAGCACAATAAACTAATACACCATCATATCATAAGAGTAACATACCATAAATACTCTCAAAGCATACTTTTTCAATGCAGGAATAAGATCCCCACAATCCCACCCATACTAAGTAAAGCTTCTTTAGTAACTATAGTTTATACTTCATATTCTTGTTCATACATCATAAAGGGGAAATTAGCATTAACCGACATAGACCATGTGATCTTAACATGGAATCTGGTGTATACCCAACACCGAAAAGGGGTTGTCCTACTTGTCCAAGGTAGAGCCATACTCTTTGCGTAGGTGGATACACTAGCTAAATAACCTATGAGGGCACATAGTTTTGGGATAAGGAGATTGTTACTAGAGACCCAGACTCAACTAAGGTAGAAGGTTTCCATCTCATGAGATACATAACTTTGGGAAACCAGACTCAACTAAGGTAAAAGGAACACATTTGGAAAGCCAGACTCAACTAGTGTAAAAGCTTTCATCTCATATTCATATCCACTTGGTGCTAATCATTAATTTCCATAGATTACATATTAAGTCTTGACTTAAGTTCATATTCATAAAAGAATGTCTTGACACTCAACACAACATAATTCATACCATAGCTCATAGATTCAATAGGTGAGAATAGCCTTTTAACCTTAGACTCATCCTATTGTGAGAAAACCTTTCACATCTTATAATATTCATACATAAGTGTGTACATGAGGATAACCTCCAAAAAAAAAACAACTAGATCATAATCATAGTCACCTAACTCTCAAAGTGATCTTAAAACATATTCATAACCCTCATAATCATGCATAATTCTCATACTTTGCCCTTCAAGGACCATAGATCATATTTAATCAACACATCTAGAATTACTACATTAGATATGGATATAATCATAATTCAAGTAACCCAATCACTACATACATAATCTCATACCATTCTTCAATAATCAACAAACCCACATCAGAAGATCATAATTGAACAATATGGTGATTTCATGGGTTCTTGGAGATTTCAACATAAATACTATAATAGTTCATCAATTCAATCATAACATAAAGTAATTAAGGCATTAGAATCGTTTTTGAAAGAACCCATGACTTGGAGAGAAACCCTAGCTTTTGGGGAATTTCTAACTTTGAAATTGGGGTTTTGAAAGGACTCCATGGATGAAAACGATCTATGGATGAAGGACTACCACTCCTTAACTATGAATCTTCAAATAAATTGATTTGAAAAGCTTTCACCTTCAAACCTTAGCTTCAACTTTCTTCTTCTTCCTTGGAGAGTTCTAGAGTGTGAATTTTTTAGAGAAGATGAACTTTTTGGGATTTGATTTGGGTTTTGGAAATAATGGGGTGAATGGGTGTATCTTTGACTTAAAAATGACCTATATAGGTCTATAAAACTAAGGCAAAATGACTTCACTTTAATAAGACTTAAACCAGAATTACCCAAAACACCCCTCACTTTAAAGTGAGCTGCCCAGGTAGCATGACGGGACTCCACGAGCCGTGGTCCCCTTCATTGACTCGAGTCAGTGTCTAGACAGTCTCACGAGGGGCTTCCACGATCCGTGGTACTTGTGCATGAGCCGGATCCCTCTCGTGGATGCTCCTTTAGCCCACAAACCCAAGGGAAACCTCACGAGGGGCTCCACGAGTCGTTGTGCTTTTCACGTGTCGTGGTCCTTCTCGTTCAATTGAGGTAGTGGTTAGCCCACGAGCCTAAGGCAATATTCATGAGGGGCTCTATGAGTCATGGTGGTTGCAATGGGTCGTGGTCCCTCTCGTGGACCTTGAGGCATTGACTAAGCCACTTCTCTCAACCCTTACACCACCATCTCCCTTTCACGAGCCTTCTCACGAGCTGTGGTCATCACCAAGAGTCGTGAAGTGGCTCGTGAAGAGGAAACTTAAGTAGATTTTTTTTGGGGAGGCTATTGCCTACCCCTCCACGAGTGGCACCACGGGGGGTAGTGTCCACCACGGGTCGTGAAGACCCTGGTGGATGGTTATGGCATAGCCATGGCCAACTCTTGGGCCCTTGCCTTGGCTCTTTCCCAATTTCTTTGGCTCTAGCCCTTCTTCCTTGACGTTAACCATCACGTTTAGCTCTAGTTTAGCCTACTATTTTCCGGGGTGTTACAATATCTCCCCCTTGGGAAAAATTTTCCTCGAATGACAATCTAGAACCCTTATAAAATAAAAGACTCAAGACAAGTAGCCCATCATACATGAAACATCAAAATAATTCACAATTCAAATGAGGAAACTTCAACTCCATCTAAAACATAATCAATGCAATAGAAGAAAGTATGAACTACATCTAACAACCCATTAGGCATAAAAACTCAACATTTCTCATATTCATAGGAGGAACTACCTTCTCCAACTAAAAGTATGCTCAACATAATATCATCGAGCCATTAAGAAATTACTCTCAAAAGCATACTAAAGCATGTTCATCAATTCATCTCATGAAGTCAAATAGGCAACTCATATGAAATGCACAACATCACGAGGAATATAAATCGTGAAAACTCACTTTCTTACTAAACATGAATTTCTCAAGAACATGCATATTATAAGGAAATCATGGAAAACACATAATCACACATGACGTCCAAAATATGAAAACACTAGAGGAACTACTTACCTCAATATTGAATAGGAGAGGAAGGAAAAATGTGAGGATATTAGGACTTCATATGGGCCTCGTCCTCCCAAGTAGCACCCTCTACTAAGTGATTTCTCCATAAAACCTTCATGGAGGTAACTTCCTTGTATCAAAACCTCTTGACTTGTCGGTCTAGAATCTTAACCAACACCTCTTCATAGGTAAGATTCTCCTTAATCTCTAAACCTTCTAAGGGAACTATGGTTGATGGATCCCTAATACATTTCTTCAACATTGATACATGGAATACCGGGTGCACTAACGCCAACTCATTTGGCAAGTCTAACTCATATGCAACTTTGCCCACACACCTCAAAATCTTATAAGAACCCACAAATCGAGGACTAAGTTTCCCTTTCTTGCCAAACCTTATAACACCCTTTATGGGTGAAATCTTCAAATAAACCCAATCATGCACCTCGAATTCGAGATCTCTCCTTCTAACATTGACATAGGACTTTTTCCCACTTTGGGTCGTCCTTAACCTATATTTAATAACCCGAATCTTCTCAATGGCCTCGTGAACCAATTACGGGCCTAGGAGAGAAACTTCCCCCACTTCAAACCACCATTTATGAGACGTAAACTCCTACCATTGAGAGCCTCATAGGGAGCCATGTCGATACTCAAATGATAACTGTTATTATAAGTAAACTCAACTAACGGCATATGGTCATCCCAATTGACTTTGAAATCTATCACGCATGCCTTCAACATGTCCTTAAGAACTTGTAACACAATTCTCAAATGGTCCATATGTTCATTCTCACTCCTTGAATAGATAAAAATATCATCGATAAACACAATCACAAGCATGCCTAGGTATTGCCTAAGCACCCTATTCATTAAGTCCATAAATGCCGCCGGGGCATTGTTTATGCTAAATGACATCACGGGGAATTCATAATGTCCATACCAAGTTCGGAAAGGCATCTTAGGAATATCATCTCCTCTCACCCTCAACTGGTGATACCCCGAATAAAGGTCAATTTTTGAGAAGTAACTAGCCCCTTGAAGTTGATCAAACAAGTCATTGATTCTTGGAAGGGGATATGTATTCTTAATGGTCAGTTTATTCAATAGACGATAATCGATGCACATTTTAAGAGACCCGTACTTATTTCTAACAAACAATACCGAAGCACCCCATTGAGAGATACTCGGTCGGATAAAACCCTTATCTAGAAAATCCCTTAATTTCTCTTTCAACTCTATTAACTCCACTGGAGTCATTCTATAAGGAGGAATGGAGATACGTTGCATATTCGATACAAGGTCAATAGTAAAATCTATTTCCCACTCGGGAGGAATACGGGGCAAATCATCAAGGAAATATCCGGGTATTCATTTACTACCAGAACTGACTCTAGAGAAGGGGTTTCAAATTCAATATCCCTCACCCTAAAATAATGGTAAATACACCCTTTGGAGATCAACTTCCTAGCTTTAACACAACAGACAATTTGACCTCTAGATATAGAATTTCCCCACTTCCACTCCAAGATGGGATCCTTTGGAAATTGGAATCTAACCACCGAGCCCTACAATCGACAGAGGCATAAAATGCATTCAACCAATCCATGCCCAAAATCACATCAAATTCTAACATGTCTAACTTTACCAAATTCACCAAAGCAACTCTATGGGATAAGGAAATGGGACAACTACTATAGACTCTTTTAGCCACCACGGAGTTACCAACTGGGTAGAGACCGAAAAGAGGTTTTAGTAACACTTAGGGGAGCATATCAAACTTTATGGCCACAAAAGGTGTTACAAAGGACAAAGTAGCTCCTGGATCTAACAAGGAATATACATCAATAGAGAAGACTTTTAACAAACCGATCACAAAATCCAGGGATCTCTCTTGGTCACCTCGGGATTGAAGAGCATAAAAGCGATTTTGCTTTTGAGCATTGGAGTTGGAACGACTTGGAGGAGATTTGTTATCTTCCTTTCCCTTAACCTTGAACATCGGACAGTCTCTCATCTTGTGGCCAATTTTACCATGACTAATACACCCATCGGTGCCAACAAGGCACTTACCATCATGTTTTCTACCACATTTTGTACAATTAGGCTAAGCCACATAAGAACCACCACTATTATATCCTTGATGTTTAGGGTTGGAAACCCTATCCTTGTTAACCCATGGAGAACTAGAGGAGCCTTGGTTGAAAAACCTTTTTTTAAACCTTGGTCGACCTTATCCATTGGACCTAGCATTGGAGAATCCCCCGTCATCGGTTCTAGCTCTTTCCACCTCTCTATTGTTTTTCTTGAGTTTTGAATCGTCAATTTGTTGAGCGTACACCATAAGTCTTGAGATTTCCATGTCATGAAAGATCATTGTCGTATGACGTTCTTCTTCAACCAAGTCAGACACACCCGTCAAAAACCTACTCATCTCATTCCTCAAATCCACCACCATAGACGGAGCATACCTTGACAATTGAGTGAATTTTAGGGAATACTCTTTAACGCTCATACTTCCTTGACTAAGGTTAATGAATTCCTCCACCTTAGCTTCCCTCAACTCTTGGGGAAAGAATGTATCAAGAAATGTCAATTTGAACACTTCCCATCCAATCGGGCCCACTCCTACATGTCTTCCCCTCTTCCATAGATCATACGTTGGTCGGCGGCTAACTCCCCCTTCTCTTCTAAAGACACCCCCATAATAACAAGAACTTTATAAACCTCACCAATAAACCTTTAGGGATCCTCTTCCACTTTAGAGCCATGAAATTTGGGACGGTTAATTCTAGTAAAATCCCTAACCCTTGAAGCAGCTGAATTCACATTGGGATTCACCGGAGGTAAAACTTCTCTATTGTCTTGAGCCGTCACAACTTGCGCCAGCATTTGGATAGTAGACCTAAACTCTGCATTGGTCGCATTCTCAACCACGTGATCAACCAAAGCTTTATTAGCTTGAGGAGCTTGATTAACTTGACGAACTTTCTTATTCACATTGAAGCCCTCCAATCTTCTAGCGTTATCCATTCGAGTGTTCATATCCTGAAGACACAAGATAGGGGTTAGAAGAGGGACCTTATATAGTTAAACTCTAAGACACGACTTAAGAGTAATGAAAGAAGTGAAATTTTACTAAACATCTTATAGCCTCTTATTCATAAGTGTGGCGTGCTTCACACTTATGAAAAAGACTCTACTAGACATGACTTATGAGAAATCATCCTAAAATAATTCTAAACCTTGTGCTCTGATACCAAGTTTGTCAGAACCCAGGGTACCCCCTAGATGTAAGAAAGGCTCCATGTACGCCACTTAGCATACCACAACATACGAAATAGAATAATAAGAGTAAAAATGCATTTCAAGTCCAAAATTTTCATAAGGGAAAGCAGGAGTCTAAACTTGTCTCAATTGGACATCTATTACAATACTTGAATCAAATATGGTCACATCCTATACAACATAATCTAAAAGTCAAATACAAGAACAAAACTACTAAATGGAATAATCCATCCTCGAACCATGAGGACTCACCAACAAGCAAGGAGAAATGAACAAATCCAAGCTCTAGCCACAATGACGACCACCTTCAGAACCTGACCGTACAGTTGGGAAAAATGTAGGAAATATGTAGGTTAGTACAAAAATGCACTAAGTATGATAGCCATGCATAAAATCATGAAAACATGCCAAAAGGGACATTTTAGTTGAATGCATGAAATTTACTAAGTTAAAGCATCATTTTGAAGATAATGGAAACACATAAGTCATAAGCATAATCAACTTATAGACCATCATATCATAAGAGGAACATACCATAAATACCCTCAAAGCATACTTGTGCAATGCAGTAATAAGATCCCATAATCCCACCCATACTAAGTAAAGTTTCTTGGGTAACTATCGTTCATACTTCTTATTCTTGTTCATACTATCATAAAGGGGAAATTAGCCTTAACCGACATAGTCCATATGAGCTTAACATGGAATTTGGTGTCTACCCCACATTGAAAAGGGGTTGTCTTACTTGCCTAAGGTAGAACCATACTTTTAGCTTAAGTGGATCCATTACCTAGATAACCTATGAGGGCACATAGTTATGGGATAAGGAGATTGCTAATAGAAACCTGGACTCAACTAAGGTAGAAGGTTTCCATCTCATAGGAGACATAACTTTGGGAACCCGGACTCAACTAAGGAAGAAGGAACCCATTTGGAAAGCCATACTCAACTAGTGTAAAAGGTTTCATCTCATATTCATATCCACTCGGTGCTAAGCATTAATTCCAATAGATTAAATATTAAGTCTTGACTTAAGTTCATATTTATGGAAGAATGTCTTGACACTCAATCCAACATAATTCATACTATAACTCATAGGTTCAATAGGTGAGAATAACTTTTCAACCTTAGAATCATCCTATTGTGAGAAAACCTTTCATATCATATAGTATTCATACAGAAGTGTCCATGAGGATAACCTCCAACAACACAACAACTAGATCATAATCATATTCACTTTTACTCTCAAAGTGTTCTTAAAGCATATACATAACCCTCATAATCATGCATAATCTCATACTTTGTCCTTCAAGGACCCTAGATCATATTCAATCAACACATGTAGAATTACTACATTAGACATGGATATAATCATAATTCAAGTAACCCAATCACTACATACATAATCTCATACCATTCTTCAATAATCAACAAACCCACATCAGAAGATCATAATTGAACAATATGGTGATTTCATGGGTTCTTGGAGATTTCAACATAAATACTATAATAGTTCATCAATTCAATCATAACAAAAAGTAATTAAGGCATTAGAATCGTTTTTGAAAGAACCCATGACTTGGAGAAAAGCCCTAGCTTTTGGGGAATTTCTAACTTTGAAATTGGGGTTTTGAAAGGACTCCATGGATGAAAAATATCTATGGATGAAGGACTACCACACCTTAACTATGAATCTTCAAATAAATTGAGTACAAAATCTTGCTCCTTCAAACCCTAGATTCAACTTTCTTCTTCTTCTCCCATGGAGTTCTAGAGAGATAATTTTTTAGAGAAGATGAACTTTCTTAGATTTGATTTGGCTTTTGGATATAATGGGGTGAATGGGTGTATTTTTGACTTAAAAATGACTTATATAGGTGTATAAAATTAAGGCAAAACGACTTCACTTTAATTAGACTTAAATCATAATTACCCAAAATACCCCTCACTTTTAAGTGAGCTGCCCAAGTACCACGTAGGGCTTCCACGAGCCATGGTCCCCTCCGTGGACTCGATGCAGTGGCTAGGCAGTATAACGAGGGGATTCCACGAGCCGTGGTTCTTTTTCACGAGCCGTAGTCCCTCTAGTGGGTGCGCCCTTAGCCCACAAGCCCAAGGCAAACCTCACGAGCAGGGGTGATTTCCATGCGTCATGGTCCCTCTCATGGACTTGAGGAAGTGGTTAGCCCACAAGCCTAAGGGAATCTTCATGGGGGCTCCATGAGTCGTGGTGCTTGCCACGTGTTATGGTCTCTCTCGTGCACCTTGAGGCTGTGACTAAGTAACTTCTCTCAACCCTCACACCACCATCTCTCTTCTACGAGCCTTCCCACGAGCCGTGGTCTTCATCATGAGCCGTGAGGTTGCTCGTGAAGAGGAGACTTAGGTAGATTTTTTTTGGGAGGCTATTGTCTACCACTCCACGGGTTGAAAAATGAGGCGTGGTGGCCACCACGGGTCGTGAAGATCCTTATAGATGGTTTAGGCATTGTCTTTGCCAACTCTTGGTCCCTTGCCTTGGCCCTTGCCCATTTTCCTAGGCTCTAGCCCTTCTTCCTTGACGTTAATCCTCACGTTTAGCTTTAGTTTAGCATACTAGTTTTTGGGTTATGACCCAGTAGATAAAAAATACTTAGACAGGAGCAACTTTGTCACGACCCACGGTTGCCCCTAGGGATAACATAACATATAAGACCCCGAGAGGACCCATACAAGCCACTTAGCATTCACAACATAAGAAATAGACAAATGGATTTAAAACAAAATTTCAATGTATCAATTTCTATAAAAAGTGAAGCGGAAATCTAAAACATCAGTCTCATACCCATCTAATACATAAGAATGAAATTTAACCTAGCACATACATCATGTCCAAAACTAAAAGTAAGGAAATTTGAGAACAAAGAAAGTTAGGTCCTCGAAGCATGAAGGCTCACCAAAGCTCAGAATCTCATCAATGAATTCTAGCCACGAAACTAGGAACACTGACTATCGAACCCTACATTTGGGGAAATGAAGGAAAAAGTATGCGTTAGTACAAAACATGAAGTACCAAGTATAATAGTCATGCATAAAACATTTGAAAACATACTTAAAAGAGATACCTTCATGAAATGAGACGACCAAGCTAAAACATGAGATAATGGGTTACAAAACATGGTCAATGCACATAATAATCATCTTAAAATATGTATGAGATAGTTCCTTGAAGTAACCTTAGTTCATCATAACTCGCTTGATGAAAGTAGCCTTAACAGACATATAAGACCATGAGATGTATCATCACGGAATCTGGTGTCTCCCACATCGAAAAAGAGTTGTTTTACTTGACACATTAAGGACCATGAACTTCTAGCTATTGTGGATCCCCTAGCAAATGTCTATAAGGACAATCTTATGTTGGCACATAGTTTATGGGGCATGGGTAATCACCAATTGTCCACTCGGTTCTATGCTTAACTTCCACGAAATAGTTCTTATTCATAGTATTAAAGGAACATGGATAAAACTTTTGTCCTTACATCATATGACATGGGTAATCGCCTCTTGTATTTCAATTAGAGAGCATAGGTAATCACCTTTTGCTTCACATAGAGAGCAAGGGCAATCGCCTCTTGCCTCAACATTATAATAACTCCTTAACATTGGTTCGTTTTAGGTGAGAAGACCTTTCAACCCGAAAAACCCTTATTATATGAGAAAACCTTTCGCAATCATGCTTTCATGTGTCTATTAATAATCCTTTCAACAACATAACAACAACATCATTGATATTCACTCTCAAAACATCCTTAAAACATTTACATCATTTGATAAGAACATGAATAATTCCGTAATTCACCCTCCATAGTTCAAAACCCACTTTCATGCATCAATATGTAGAAAACATCGATAAGACATGGGCTCATGGAAATTTATCTCAAATTCATGTAATTCTATCGAGTCATGCTTGATATCATAAAATCTTCTTTCATAATCCAAGACCCACATTATATGATCATAACTTGGAAAAAATGGGAATTGCATGAGTTTATGGCGGATAATCATAAAATCATGAGATTAACTCAATTCATACATTAAAGATCATAAATACATCATTTAAATCCACAATCAAGAGAACCCACAACATAGAAGAAATCCCTAACTCAATTGGGGATTTCTAAATATGAGTATTTGGCAATTCCATGAATGGAAGGAATCCATGGATTAAAACTATCACACCTTAATGCCAATTGCTTAACTTCAATGGAGGAATTGGAGAGTTGACTTGAAAACCTAAGTTGAACCCTTCTTCTTCAAGTTTTTCTAGAGAGAGAAATATTTTGAGAGGAAGATTTCTTCTTCTTTTGTAAATTTGAGAGAATGAGTTGTATGGGTTGATATTAGGGTTAAAATCACTTATATAGGGGTTCTAGGTAGGGTTAAATGACATGGTATCAAGATAAAAATAATTAGGGAAAGACCCAATTGACCTTGACTTAGAGCTAACCCGAACCCCTAGATGGAGGCCCACACAAGCTGTCAAGGACTTCACAGGCTGTGGTGGAAGCCGTGGTCCTTGACCAGTGGCCTGGAGTAAGTTTCCTTATGCCCTTTCTACTTCACGACCACCTTGACGAGTAGTCTAGGCAGTCGTGGTCCTTAGATCAGTGACTAGGCAAGTCATATTCCACCACACGCCCACCTCCACGGGATGTCTAGCCCTTCACGACCCATCTAGGGGCTCGTGGAAGGAGACTGGCCTAGGGGTGGAATTTGCTTACCCACCACGGGCATCACCACGAGCCTTGGTGCTCTTCACAGCCCGTCTTGGGTTCCATGAAGAGTGCCATTGATTAGTGATGGGATGGTGACCTCCCATTTGACTCTCTTTTCTAGACTTCTAAATTCCGAGGTGTGAAATTGTCTCCCCCTGGGGAACATTTGTCCTCAAATGGAATTCTAGAGATCTCATGAAAGAAAAGAACTCATATCTAGCAGCCCAACAAACGTGCAATTACATGCATACACATATCCGAGGAGGTAACATTAACTATAAGCTAAAGCATGTTTAAAACATCATATCATGAAGCCTATATGCAACTGATAAAAACGCTATCAAAGACACTTCATCCAATTCTAACCGTCATCGATTGTTAATCAGTATATAACCCAACTAAATGAGTTGGGGTCGAATCCCACAGGGAGCGGTACGTGTTTGAGAGTCAATTGGGAAGTACGAATATGATCAAATCAATCATAGGAATAAAAATTATCGAATAAAAACATCATTCAAATCAGGGGGTGACATGAATGTCAAATGAGGGAGTTTTTGTTTTAATTGTCAACTACAAACAGGGGCAAACGATACGAAATAACAATAATGAGACGGGTTCTTGGGCTGTGATCGATTATAGGCTAACATAGACGAGTGGGTAATTGTAATTATTAGAAAATAGCTAGATATTAGTAATTAAGCTAGGATATAGAGGAGATAAACTTTCTCTCGAACAATTTATCCTGAATCAAGTTGATTTCTCTCGAACATCAACAAGCATGCAAAATATGGACAGCCCACACCTTAGTCCATTCACTATCTCGAGATGAATCTGTGGAATTGGATTTAGGATTCACTCTCTTGAGCTGAACCCATGTCAACCTAATACCCAATGACCATCAATCAATAAGCTTAGTTTTAAAACCTCTCTCTTGAGCAAGCCAAAAACACAAGGGTAGAACTGCATTTTCAACTACAATTCTTAAATTAAACCACAATTAATGATTGAACTAACTTCTAAATAGCATTTAAACTAACAGTTAACAATACCCATAAACTAAATCAGCCCATAATCACATCATCACACCCCAAGAATTGGGGTTTTAGCTAGACATCATAAAAAGGTAAAAACCCTTACCAACTTGATTATCCATCAACTGGGTAAGAGTAGATTCGTCCTTACAATGCTCCAATTCGAAGAATCTCAGAGACCCACTTCCAATTTCTCAAAAATGAAAAATTTTCATTTCTTCAAAGCTTAGGAAAAACTAGAGAAAAACTTGTCTCACAGTTCAAAACTCTAAAAATAATAATATGAACTCAGATACTATTCAATTGATCTAAACTAAATGTTCAAAAATGTATTTATAGTCGCCAAAAATGTGCTGCGAAGAGTCGCTCGGGGAAGTAAGTCGTGCCCGCCGAACCACTCGGTGAGCCACCCTTTGGTCATTTCCATCGCCCTTCTGCCTTGGCATTCAGTATCCTCAAGGTCTGTAACTTTGGGCGATCTAACACTGCATCACACAACTATTCGATGATCCACTTACTACTCCTTTCTATCGCCAACTTGGTTCTTTCCTTCAAGGCTTGGCATACTGGAACTTTAGGCGGTCAAGCAGCCATTCGGCGACTCGCTAAATGGACTTGGCAATCACCTGACTTTCATTTCTTCATTCTTTCAGCACGCTTTGTTCCTTTTTGCAAATTAGTGTCTTTGCTTTGTTCCTCAATCCATATACCTGGAAATCAAGGATTTTACATTAGCTATTGGCACCAAATGAGAATTTGAGGACACTAAATCTATATAAATAAAGCCCTAAATGAGTCCAAATCTCAGACTCATCAACACCCCGAACTTAAACTTTTGCTTGTCCTCAAGTAAACTCAAGTTTAGCAGTTAAAAAAGGATGTCTTAAACAGTGCTACAAAAGACTCAATCATGAATGCACATAACAAAATTCAATTTACTCATGCAAGGATCAATTGTGCACTCAAAGGTTCAAGTTGTGACTCACCATTATCAAAGATTCTCAAGTTCACAATACTTGCTTCAAATGCAAGTTCAAGTTCAACAAAGGTACTCCAATGCCGTCACACAAAGAATGATTCCATATTCACACACTATTTTTCAACGATTTATAGCTCCGTAATCACAAACAACTCTCACACTCACAAAGATGAACGCATGCATGATTTCACCCATAGGTTTGCCCTTATTTTCCAACCAACATTCATTTCAGCTCACTCAAGACCAAAAGGATATTTTCAAGGCTTGTAACGGGGCTGAGTGTAAATGTATGGTCATTTAGGCTCAGTGGCTGCTATCCTCATGAAATGTGGTATGAACTTCACTTTCTTTCCTTTTCTTCAACATTTTCACCCATGCTCAAAATTCACCCCATCATTAACTTCTCATGGAATACCGGACACGCTATTTCTTTTGCAACTTTCACAACTTTATTTCACAACTTTTTCGATCTTTTTTCTTTTTCATTCTTCTTTTCTTTTTTTTTTTTTTTATATGGAGGGGTTCTATCTTTTTCAAAACCATGGATCAAGGGGGACTTATTTGCACTTCTTGATTTACCTTCTCTTTTCACCACACCTCCAACTTAGGCTTTTGGCCTAAATTGCCTACTCAAACAAATCACACTTCATGAGGATTATCGGTGAATGGACAAAGAGGGGTTACAAATGTATCAAGTTTCTACGAAGAAAAAGCTAAAGCTCAAAGGGTGCTCAAGCAAAGTTCACACATCTCACAAGCTTGGCCACAAAATAGGTATATTGTCAAATAGTTTCACTCTTCAAAGTTGTGGCCTAAGATCATTTCAAGAGCTTGCATCACTTAGTCAATCGGACCAACGGTGTAAATTCTAGGTGTTATCACGTAGGCTCACGGTAAGCTCATCACACAAGGCATTGGAAATAATATCAAACAAGACTCCACAATTTTGCTAGTATGAAATGTTCTTCAAAAGAGACTCCATTCGATAACCGACTAGTCACAACGAGATGCAAAATGTTCACATATTGTCTATGCAACTTCATTTGGCCACATCGTAACCGCACATTCATTTTTGTTCGATTAAGAGAACTTTTCAAGTAATTGGTATTGATTATAACCGACACTCAAATTTGCACAAGAACAACCACATTAAAATATAACAAGAGGTGGCAATTTTTTTTAGATGGGTCAAAACCATTTCTATTTAAAACAAGGAGCCATAAGCTCAAACATCCACGAAACAATATCAAAAACACAATTTATAGAACAAAAACCCAATATATACCAAATGATAATCACAAGAGTTAGGTATGGAAATACCTCACCCCACCAAAAAAAGAAAAGTTGTCCTCAAATGCAACAAAATACTAAAAAGTCAATAAAAATGACAGACATGGAGGTAAAGAAAGGTTCGATCTACACAGTCGCTCCATCTGTTGGGGCATCAGTGCTCGGTGTCACATCATCACTTAATTTAACCATGGTAGTGTCTGCCAATAAAATATGAACAGCTGAATCCACCATAGCTTCCTCAATCTCTACAAGGCCCTCATAAGTAGCCTCCTTATCAACACCAAGATGCTCCTCACCAGTCTCAGCCTCAGACTCGATAGCAGCTACCTCCTCAGCTCGAACCTTATCTCTGGTGGTAGCCGAAGGCACATCTGTATCAACTAGCATTTCGGGGACCTCCATAGTCCCGAAAATCATGGACATATCTATGGACTTCAACTAGTTCATATCCTTTCTCAGCTTAGCAAAAAGGCCATTTAGAGCCGTCACCTCATCTGTAGACCCTTGGCCTTGCTTACACAATACTCTCCTTGCCTTAATGGCATCAATAGTCACACTCAGGGTTGTCAAAATAACAGTAACAACCCTCTCAATCATCCCAGAAATTGTGGGCTTAAGCATGGAGGCATGCCTAGTAGCAGAATGGGCCAAATGCCCCATCTGTAGTATCGTAGCCTAGGTAAGTGCATGTCGGGAAGGAGCAGCATAAGACCTAGGAGGTAGGGGAGCTGTAGAAGGGACAACACTAGATATACCTGAAGGACCAGGGGCCAGAGTAGGCAATACTACCTCGGCAGGTAGTGTATCAGAATTAACAACCGGGGAGGTGTCCATCCAGGCTGCCTTCTTCTTCTCAGCGTCATCTTTCAGGTACTCAGCCTCAATCCGTCGGATGTCGGTACAGAAGGTAGGAGTCACTTCCATATCCTTCTTCACATCAAAGGGTACTTGGGCTCGTCTGCACAACTCACTAATCAACATCGAGAAGGGCAGAGAAGTTTGACACAGCCTGGACCTCATGACCATTTCTTGGCCAATGATCGCATCCACATTTAGCCTTGTCCCATCAATGATGCAACCAAGGTAGGATTTTTTCGCGTGGCGGAGAACAAACTCATTCTGGGATGGCATGATAGAACTGTTGATGAAGCCAAACCAGTACCTCGCTGCTATATTTAGGTCCTTCTTTTCTAGTGGTGCTACAGCCTCGATCCACCTAGGAATGCTATCAGATACCAGAGGAGCCAACCACTGTTTCATATTCTCCAATGTTTTTGTGTTTATCATGTATTAACACTCATCCTCAATATCTTTTGTACACTCCAGAACTGCATTGATATCATCACTATCACACTTCACTTTCCTGCCCCTAACGACCACATAATCCACTAGCTTGAATTTAGCGTCCTACTTCTTCCTTTGTGGCACGAGCGCTCCGTAAGCAGTGTAAAACTCCCGAACCAAATTTGAAATGTAAGGGCCCTGGGGTTTTGTAAATATCTGAAACTTGTGTGACTTCAAGATGCAATAGATATCTGGATACTGGTCGATCACGCCATCTAAAGACAACCTCTTCTCCTCAATGATTGTCCTCAATCCCTCAGCCTTTAGTCTATCCATAGACCGGGGAGGAGCATCTTGTACCGGTGGTGCTAGGACCACAACATGATCTGGAAAGGGAGGAGAAGTCTGAGTCTCAGGTACCCTAATCCTAGACGGATAATGCATCCTCTTGGATGGTAGCTCAGCTCTCCAGGCCAATAATTCATGTCGTGGTTCACTACTATATGGTAGTTTTCAGGGTCCTCCTACAAGGCCCATGGTTGGTCCTTTAAGGGTCATATCTTGATGTATTAACGCAAAATACTTTATTTTAAGTACGAGGAGTTACATTTACAACTCTAACCCTCGCGTTGAGCTCTAGTTTAGCCTACTAATTTTTGAGGCTGTTAAACAAACTTTATGTGAAATGCATCAAAATTTCGTAAACTCACGGTATATCACCGCTGGAGAATTAGTCAAACTAGACGACATCATTAAGAACTCGTAATGGCCATATTGGGTTCTAAAATTTGTTTTCGGAAGGCCATATTCTTTCACCCACAATTGGTGGTAACCCGACCTAAGGTCAATCTTGGAGAAGTAACTTGCTCCTTGAAGTTGGTCGAACAAATCATTTATCCTTGGAAGAGGATACTTATTCCTAATGGTCACCTTGTTAACTGGCGATAGTCAATACACATACAAAGAGAACACTCCCTCTTAATAAAAAACAAAATTAGAGACCCCATGGAGAGATACTGGGTCGGATGAAATCCTTATCCAACTAGTCTTTCAATTACTCTTTCAACTCCTTTAGTTCTTTCGGAGCCATATGGCAAGGAGGAATAGAAATAGGCTGCGTATCTGGGAGTAGGTCAATACCAAAGTCTATTTCCCTTTCAAGAGGTATATCGAGTAAATTATTTAGGAACACTTCTAGAAATTTATTAACAACGGGGACCGACTCAAGAGTAGGGGTTTCAGAAGCTAGATCCCTCACCCTAACTAGATGGTAAATACAAACCTTAGAAATCGTCTTTCTATCTTTCATAAAAGAAACAAACTGACCCATAGGCATAGAATTCCCCCTTTCCACTCTAGGATAGGCTCATTCAGAAACTAAAACTTGACTACACGGGTTCTACAATCAGTAGAAGCATAACGAAAGTGCAGACAATCCATACCAAGGATAAACTCCTAATCTAGCATATCAAGCTCTACCAAGTCAAAAAGAGTAACTCTATGGGACAAGGAAACGGGGCTTTTTCTATAAACCCTCTTAGCCACAACAAAACCACCAACATGAGTAGAGAATGAAAAAGGTTCTAACAACACATCTGGAAGAACATCAAACCTCATAACTACATATGGCGTCACAAAAGACAAGGTAGCACCGGGATAAAGTAAAGCAGAACCATCAAGTTGGAAAACTTTAAACATACTGGTAACCACATCAGAAGAACCCTCTTGTTTACCACGAGGTTGAAGTGCATAGAGTCAATTTTGCTTACGACAATTGGAACACAAGCCACTAGGAGGAGCTTGCTTTCCCTCTCTTCCTGTAGTCGTAAGCATTGGGTAATTCCTGATCTTATAGGCCCTTTTACCATAATCGAAGAAACCATCTGTGTCGACTAGACACTTTCCCTCGTGCTTTTTTCCACACTTAGCACAAGTAAACATTGGATATGAATATCCACTACTCCTTTGTTGAATCTTAGGGTTTGATGAATCTACAATTTGGACTCATTTAGGGCTTTATTTTGCTAAATGTAGTGTCCTCAAATGCATATTTTTTCTCAATACCTGATGTAAATCCTTGACTTTCAGGTATTTGGAGTTAGAGATAAAGCATGAACACTATGGAGCAAACTGGAACTAGGAGGCTCAAAGGACGAAGAATTGAAAGCTTGAAGATCGCCTAATGCATTAGGTGAGTCGCCGAATGGCTGTAACCTCGCCCATAGTTTCAGTGTGCTGAGCCCTCAAGGAAAAGATCCAGTTGGTGATGAAAGGGAGTAATCGGCGCTTCACCGAACAGTTTCGCGAAGCTACATCATTTCACCCAATGATTCAAAATGCGAAGATGCAGAAGGCAAAAGCTGAAATGATAGCATCCAAGGAAGCTCTACTCCATTGAAGGACAAGGATGAAGCTTTAGAAACTCCAAGGAGGCCCATAACAAGATCTCAAACCAAGGAGTTCAATGATAAGCTCAATGGGCTTCAATCGCTTATCCAAAGGTGTCT
>JAJOOH010000642.1:0-34645 GCA_029582605.1 Solanum gracilifrons
TTTACTCTATCCTACATGCTCAGTACCTTTCAAGTACTGACGCATATGTGCGCTACATCTTCTCGTGATGTAGGTTCAGGTTCTCAGCATCCAGATCACGCTTAGATCGATTCTCGATCTTCAGTTCAGCAACATCAGTGGTGAGTCCTCATTCTTCGAGGACTAGTGACATGTTTACCTTTATCGCTTTTAGTCTTTAGCTTCAGTTTTTGCTAGATCTAGTTGGGGCATGTCCCAACATTTCTAGTCAGTTTAGAGGCTTATTTCAGACATAGTTAGATTCAGTTTAGTATTTTGAGTTTGATATTTCTTTTGTATTAAACTCTCATATTTGATATATTCAGCTATAGTATATGGGTATTCCCCATCTTTTCAGATCTATTTATGATTTAGCTTCCGCATCATTTTATTATTTTTAGTATGGTCATGATCAGGCCAGCAGGGTTAGCTTGGGATCACTTGTGGTCCTAGGTCCCGTGTCCGCGTCTTGGGGGTAGCTTGAGGCGTGACAATTTGTGCCGCGTCAAATAGTGTAACCCGAGCACGTTATTCTTTAGCACAAACTTCAAGCCGTAAGGAGTATTTTAAAAATAGGGTGAATAAGTTAGAGTTCATCGTTAAACTGGGTGTATATTACCAAAAATGTTGATTGTTCATTTTAGGCAAGTCTAACCTCATTTCATACTCCCCATTTTGGATGTTGCAATTAGGTCACGTCGCTGCATCTTGTTTAACTTGCACTTTCTTGTGGCATTTTTTGCAGGACGAGTACCATGGCGCTTATGTATTGAGTATGTCTACAATTTTTTCCTTGAACTTGTATAAAGCTTCCTGGACATTGTTGATAACCAATATTCAACATTATTACTGGTAAGCAATGGTCCTATTTGCATAGGGAAAGGGTCGATTTGTAAGTACCTGTGTATCAACAAGTTTGCTATCTATAATATTGGGTTACATCACTTCTGTGGCTTCTCTCATTACCTTACTTGGTGTGCTTGTGATAGCTTTCTTTTCAGCCTTTATGACTTCACGCCTGTATATAGAAATAGGTGAGTTAACTGTTGCACATATTTGAGGAAAAGTTAGTGCGTTTAAAATTTGTTAGATTAAATGTAAACTTGATAGGACTGGTTATATATAGTTCTCCATAAAAACAAATTGTGGCTATGTTGTTATATTCTTCGTTGAACAGAAGTTGTGGCAGTAAGGTCACATTAATTCTGCTGAGCAATTTAGTAAATAAGGTTCTGTACCAAGCTCAAAAATCTAGTGTTTTTTGAAATATTGGATTGATCAACACACTGCTCACGGGTATAGTTGATATCCCAAAAGTCCCTACATTGGAATCGAGGAATAAACAAATATACTTGAAATTTGTACAATCATAAAAGAGGAGAGGTTGTCTATACCTTTATAGATTGAGACTCGCACATCGCATAAGCCTAGAATAAGTTGGTCATCTTTCAGCTTTTCAAGAAAGGCGCCATCGTTTACTGCAAAATCTCCCCATAGAGTAACAATTGTACACTCCATGCTTGATTATGAGATAGACAAGTATTGTGAATGCACTGGCAGCTTATTACGGACGGTGGAGAACAAAGAATGGCAACTTACAGTTCATTTGTAGCAACAATTTCGCGTCTTTTCCTATTGCCTTTTACAATGATGGGATTCACCGTAACTAACACACAAAGCAAGTCTGAATAGTGCACATATAAATTAGTGATATGTATGATGTATTTGACGGAATGTACTAATAAGTCGTGTGAAGAGTTACCAAATATGGCACCATTAGGCAATTTCTCTGCATTTTCCAAAGATACAAAACCATTAGAGAAGTTGTGTGTTGAAACAAAATGGTCACTCTCCTTTATGATTGTATTGTCTGTAATGATCAATTCAATCTCTTTGTGCACGGAAGTGTAGTTGGGGCTGACCAGATCCAACAGCCCTTTGGCACTGTAGTATGTCTTATTTGTCTTCAAGAAGTCTTTGCATATGTCGATATGCTTGTTAAATAGTGTCTCTTGCAAATTTGTCCCCTAGTATTGATGTAAGAGACATGTGATGTCATTCGAGAAGTAAAAGGGAATAAACAGGAACGATAACATAGAAGCTTAGCAAAAGTGTTACCTCGTCATCCACTAATATTACAGTTTGGAAAGTCCCTTCATGGCGCGAATTGTTGTACGAAATTACTAAACTCTTGTGAATAACCAATACTCTCATCACCCAATCAACAGAGTGTTTTGGTATCTTGTTAATGGGGACACTCTGCTTTGATAGTTCGGTTTCAGTCGCCATTTGTGAGGAATCTGGATGGTTAGAGGTGCATAGCGAGAAATGAATATCAATGTTAATTATGGGCAGCAGTGTGTAGTAGTTAAAGCAAAGGATTTATTAAGTAGGTTGTAACATTGTTATGTGTTTCAAGCAGTCCAATAAAAACCATAAAACAAAACCTAAAGTGAGTGAAAACTCACAACCTTTGATTTGGAGTGAAATATTTCATACACCAGTTCAATATTGTAATGTGGTTGCAGATGGATGATCAATATTTACCTAATTTAATTGTAAATTGCAGATGTAAGAGTTAAGTTTTTAAAAAAGTAGATTGTACCAAGAGGAGGATACATGGAATACCTTTGCGCCTTTAGAAGAAGTTGAATTAACAATGTAACCAATGTTGTGCGTGTGGTTGATATAAATAGGGCAATCTCCAGAGGTTGTGTTGGTTGGTTATGTATTGAACGTTGGGCAGTTGCAAGGGAATATGATGGCTTTCCAGTGAAAGAGGTGACTATTCACAGCAAAGGTGATTGTTGCGGAAGGGGTGTGAAGTTAGGGGTTCTTTTAGGTGAGGGGTATTTGTGTAATCTTATCAAGTTTTAAGTGAGGGGTATTTGCATAATATTTTTAACTTTTAAGTGAGGAGTATTTGCATAATTTAACATTGATCTTTTGGAGTTCATGTTTTTAATGCAATTTTTTTGGGTTGAGAAATTAACTAGAGAGTTATCCCATCCGTCAGTGCTTATGGTTCGACCCCGACCTTTAAAGTTGCATATTATTTTGTATACAACCGTCTATGCCAAGAAAATGGGACATATTTTAGTGATTATCGCTTTTCATAATAATTATCGTTCTTATTGTAACATCACGAGTCAGTTTTGTTATTTAGTCGTATTATGTTTGAACAGTTCCTATCCTTGTCTATTTGTTATCCTCATCACCACTTACCTGATGTCTAGCTTCCCGACTGGTAGACGGTTCCCTTTCCCCCAAATCAATGAAGAAGGGAGACGTAAGTTGATTCTTCCAAAGAACCCAAGAGTAACCTTGAAAAACTTCTGCTTTACTTAGGATTACGTTTCAGCAATTATTGTCTAGTTACGAGTTTTATTACTTCAGTTTGTTTAGGAGTCTTTCCACTGTAATTCTCTCTAAGAAACTTTTTGTCTTCATTAATAAATAATCGTCTTTCAACTTATACTCAGTCTTTACATGGTATCAGGGATCTTCACGCTCTAAAGAGAACGATCCAATTTTTTTCAATCCATCTCCTTACACATATCAGCAACAATGACCAATCCCAATAGGAACAACAATGGCGACAATCCAAGAGTTGTCAATGCTGAAAACACAATGGGTAGTAACATAATCATTAAATTCAATCCTGCATCCCAACTACCCATTAAACTAAGTGGTGGTCACAACTTCGCCACCTAGAAAGCCAATTCTCCATGCTTATGAATGGCTACAACCTCTTTTCCCTCATTACGAAGATATCTCCGAATCCTGCCTTCTCACCTTGATTCTGCCAAGACAAACTCATCCAGAATGCCCTTATGGCTTCTGTCGAACCCACCATTGCTTGTACTGTTGCTACCGCTGACTCGGCTAAATCAGCTGAGAATGATTTGCATACCACTTACACGAACAAGTCTCAAGCTCAGGTCTTCAGTTTGCGTGATTAGCTTTCCCATTTCACTAAGGACTCTCGCTCCATTACTGAATATCTTCACAATATTCGTTCCCTTTCGGATGAGTTAGCCACGGCTAGTGCTCCTGTGGCCAATCCTGAACTCATAGTCAAAATACTCAGTGGTCTGGGGCCTGAGTTTTGAGAGATATCTTCTGCCATTCGTGCACGTGATACGACTATCTCCTATGAGGAATTGTTTGAAAAACTACTAGACTATGAACTTTTTCTTGGCCACGAGGATGCTAAGAAGTTGTATAGTCCTATCACTGCTGCAGTCGCCACTCCCACAAAAAACAACACCAATAATTGCAACAATCGTAACAATCGAATGCAGATAACCAATTCTCAACATTGGCGTCAGAACTCACGGCCAAATACTCCACCACAATGGCAGTCTAACTCAAATCCAAACGGCGTTACTCGTTGTCAACTATGTAACAGGATAGGCCACACCGCCAATGTTTGCCGCTAGAAGTCTCACAATCACATTGAAGCCAAAGACAACTATGCAGTTGGGTTTACTACTGCCACCAACCCATGGATAGTTGACTCGGGAGCCACCCATCACATCACAATAAAGCTACACAACCTACAACCTTACCACGGTAATGAGGATGTCTCCATGAGTGATGGTAATAAAATTTCTATTTCTCAAACTGGTTGTACTCAATTAAAGGCATCAAATAATATTTTTAAACTAACCCACACTCTCTATGCTCATTTCATTAAACGTAAGCTTCTCTCTATCTCTAAATTTTGTCAAGACAATCTAAAGTTGATTGCATATTTTCCTGTTGACTTTGTTGTGAAGGATTTGAAAACGCAGAAACCACTGGTGCACGGCTGGACCAAAAATGGACTGTATGAATGGCCTGTCCCACCTCCCCAAGCTCACATCAGCACAACATCCATTCCTCTCACTACTTGGCATCAACGCCTTGATCATCCTCACTCTAGAGTTCTTAGGTTTATTTTAAATAAGTTCTCGTTACCATTTCATGAACGAGACAAACCTTTTCATTGTAATTCTTGTTTATGTAATAAAGCCCATCGGCATCCTTTTCCCCAACTATCATTGCGTAGCTCTAAACCTCTTCAAATTATTTTTAGTAATTTATGGGGGCCATCACCGATTTTATCTCTTGAGAAGAAGCTATATTATTGTATTTTTATTGACCAATATATGAAATATACTTGGCTATATACATTAATAAAAAAAAGTGAAGTTAAAGAGATCTTTCAAAAATTCCATCCTCTGATGGAAAAACATTTTGACACAAAATTTTTATCCCTTTACACTGATGGCAGAGGAGAGAATAAAAGTCTTGACTACTATCTTTCACTTCACGACATTGAACACCTTTCCACCCAACCCTATACGCCTCAATGTGTTGTACTTCCAGAACAAATCGCCATATCATTGAAACTGCAAGAATACTCTTACATGAGGCATCCCTTCGACCCTAATTTCGGTCTTTCGCGTGTCACCACACTATCTACCTCATCAACCGTCTGTCCACCTCCCACCTAGATAATAAATCCCGATTCCAACAATTACTTGGAAAATCACCTGATTATAGTTTTCTACGTACTTCTGGTTGTTTATGCTATCCATGGCTTAAACCATACTCCAAAAATAAACTTGAACCAAAATCTACCCTCGTGTGTCTATCTCGAATTCTCCTCGTCTCATCACTGTCATCAATGTTTTGACCCAATATTTACACATGTGTATTTATCCCAAGACGTGCAATTTGTTGTGAATAATTTTCCATTTAAAACTCTATTCTCCAACCTTGCCAGTAAATCGAATCCCCTAGAATGGGAAACAACAACAATTTCCAATTCTTCCGACCCCAAATCTAAACTTCCCTTAAATACAGATCTGCCCCGTCCATTAATTAGAAATATAAGAACGCAAAACAGATTCCCCATCTACGTCTTCTTCTTTTCCAGCCAAGTACCAAGACAATTTAAACTCACAGTCCTCCTCTGACAATGCATCAGTGGCAGAAGCAACTTCACCTCTCGCAACTTCTCCTTCTCCAGGTAAGTTTTTATCTCCCTCACCTTGTATAATTCCAACTTCCCAGAACCCCCTGTCTCAACCTACTACCGAATGTATACCACCACCACGTTACCCTACGCATTCACTAACGCCTATCTCTAAGAACACGCACACCAGCTTGCCTTCTTTATATGTCTATCAACTCAGAACTACAACCCCTCAACACTTATGGCTCCTCAACCATCATATCCTATCCCCGAGTTGGAGATTGCTCCTTCACCACATCACTGTCGATCTCCTTCTACCCGTGCTACCACTCGATCCCAAAACAACATCACCAAACCCAAAAGAATATTTGATTACCTAGCCAATTTGAACCCCACCATCATACCACAACTTTTTAATCAAGCAAAAAAAATATCCTGAGTGGTGTAATGCAATGAAATAGGAGCTTGATGCTTTAATAAAGAACCAGACTTGGGAACTTGTTCCTCCTGACCCAACAAAACATATTGTATCTTGCAAGTGGCTTTTCAGGATCAAAAGGAATGCAGATGGTACCATCGACAGATAAAAAGCACATCTAGTTTCAAAAGGCTTCACCCAAAGGCCGGGCATTGATTTCATGCCACTTTCAGCCCTGTCGTCAAGCCAACCACAGTTCGCATCGTCCTTTCTGTTGCACTTCGTCATAATTGGCACCTATGTCATCTTGATGTCAATAATGTTTTCCTCCAAGGTAACCTAGCTGAGGAAGTGTACATGGTACAACCTCCTGGGTTTACTTGTGATGACAAGCCAACACATATATGTCATCTGCACAAGACGATCTATTGATTGAAACAGGCTCCTCGAGAGTGGTACAATACCCTCACGGGTTATCTCTCATCCATAGAATTTGTTAAGACAAAGTCAGATGCCTCGCTACTTGTCAGACATGGTCCATGTGACATGTTATTTGTCCTTGTTTATGTCGACAATATTATTGTTACTGGGAGAAACACCTTCAGTGTCAATCAGGTTATCACTTTCCTTGCTTCTCAGTTCTCTATTAAAAATTTATGCAATCTTCACTACTTTCTTGGTATTAAAGTGTAACGTAGCCCTAGTGGTTTAATTCTCACCCAAGAAAACTATGTGAACGAGATTTGAAATGATGAGCTAATGACTGACTGCAAGAGTATCAACACGCCAATGAGTGCCTCTGAGTTACTCATCTTATCTGATGGTACTCAGTTGACTGATGACACACGTTATCGTTGAGTCTTGGACAGACATCAATACCTATCTTTCACCAGATCGGACATAGCCTATGTAGTCAATAAGCTATCTCAATTCATTCAATAACCATTAGACCTTCACTGGAAAGCTGTGAAACGCATCCTTCGATACCTGTGTGGTACCATTCATATCGGCCTACGTGTTACTCCCATTGATGAATTCAATCTACATGTGTTCTCTAATGAAGATTGGGGTGGAGACATCACTAACAAAGTTTCTACATCTCGTTATATCCTGTTCCTTGGTCACAATCCAATTAGCTGGTCTTCGTAGAAGCAAAATACTGTCTCACGCTCTTTCACCAAGTCTATGTTTAGGGCGTTGGCTAATGCTCTTTCTGAAACTTTGTGGGTCACCAACCTCCTAAATGAGCTACGATTCCCAGTCCATCAAATGCCCACAATAAATTGTGACAATCATGGAGCCACATTCCTAAGAAAGAATCATGTCCTCCATAGTTGTGTGAAGCATGCTGCCGTGGACTTTCACTTTGTTTGCGATCATGTCGACACCAAGCTGGTTCGTGTTGTTCATGTTCATGGTGCCGATCAAATAGCCGACACTCTCACCAAGGCACTGCCTAAACCTGCACTTGAGAATAATCTTTTCAAGTTAGGCTTACTTACCCATCGCCTAACTTAAGGGGGCGTATTGGAACATCACGAGTCATTTTATGTCACGACCCAGACCGTCGTGATTGGCACCCACACTAACCCTCCGGTGGGAGAACCACTACTACAACCCAAACCAAGAAACTAATCTAAAAACTAAGGCATTTAAGTTACAGAAGCAAGTTAAATACAAAGGAAATAAATAGGGAGTTCCCATAAACTCCAACAAAAGTCTAACAAGAACTAAACAGTGCGAAAGAAATAACCTAGAACATGAAAGTGAATGTATCAAAACATCTAACAATGAACCAAGTCTAAACAAGAAGGGATACCACCCTCAACTAATATACTAATAACTAATAGAACATAGTCTAAGTCCGGAAATGGTGGACATAGACGAAAAAGAACTCATGGCAGCCCGAAAGAATTGGCTCACTCTTGAATTTGAACGATCACTGATCTCCTAAACGAGGTTTGTCAGTATCTTCTTGAAGATGTCATGTACTCAACAAAATAAGAAAAAGTGCAGTATCAGTACACAACCACAGTGTACATGTAGGATCACACGGCTATCCCTCTAAGTGCAACATACATAAGTCATCACAACAATATAATTACATACATATATCGAACATATACAATACTATCCACATTTACTAACATCGAACAACTTCACATTTCTCAAGATACACAATTATATCAAATCATTGATCCCTCATGGGACCCAAACCAAAAAAGTTAGCATACCGAAACATGGTAATCGATCCAATAATTATGCCGGAACGTGGCAACCGATCCCATAGTTATGCCAGAACGTGGCAACAGATCCAATTTAGTTATGCCAGAACGTGGCAACCGATCCATTCAACACACCACAATTACAAACACAAGTATATCCTCAAGATCATACATTTAAGTCATGATTTTGTGGCAATCATCATTAACCTATATCATTTACATCAAGTGTGATCAATAATGCAGCATTCAAATACATGCAAGTAACATAATGAAGCAAGAACAAACATACATCACACAATCATAGAATCACAACCATCACCTACATCAAAACAAGCTTGAAACCCTAAGAAACTTGAACTTTCCATTTTCAGATTTGTTCCGCTTGTTCTTGGACTACAATCAATCATAATAACACCAAAATCAATAAACAATCACTATTTACCCGAATTACTAACAATTATATGAACCCTATTTCAAACCCATTATCCCAATTATCCAAATGAGGGTTGTTTCCACCATAGAATCAGTAAAAAACCCTCCCCCTTCAATATTCACCGATTATGTTACGTTCTACGGATCAAAAAGCGAATTCGGCTAGTGAAAAGCTTATCTGTAGCCTCAAGAATGGTGAAAATCGAGTAAGAGTCGCTTGGGGTTCGTTCCTTAGCTCTGAAAATAGAAAAGTGCCAAATAAGGTCATTTGGGGGTTTATTTACGACTTTAAGTCGTCTGGCCCGCCACAACGGCCACCACTCTGGTATAGCGGCCTCGCCAAAGCGACCAAAATCCTCGCCAAGGCGGGTTGCATGAAACAGAGAGCTATTTAAATAATTCCAAAATCCCCATTTCACAACACACCACTAACTAACGATGCTAAAAAAATACCCTTTACGCTAAGATTAATTCCGAAAGTTCTACTCGCCCGTATTCAATTATTTAAAGTCATACGGATTCCTTAACCAGTTATTTAACTACTCATGTAATTAGAATCATAATTAACTCACCCTATTGTTACCAGATTTGCCTACACCTTAAAGACTCCAATTTCTTCCAAATCTAAACTAGGTTGGGAAAATCCAAATACTACGAAAAAGTTTTCCAGCCCCAAATTTTTCCCCATTGGCATTTCTATAACGACGGGAACATGTCGTTATAATAGATACCAATTTACTCCAGCACTCATCCCTGAGTGAAAAAACTTAGGGAAATAGGCTAAGGAAGGAATGAAGTAGTACTTGAATCGACGAACAATTGGGGATACTTGTCTGCATGTCTCCATTGGTTTCCCAAGTAGCTTCCTCAACTGGACGATACTTCCACTGAACTTTCACGAACTTTATGATATAATCCCCACAACCATGATATCTCTTCAACATGGACACAAGAAATACCGGATAAACACCCGATAAATTAGGAGATAAAATCAATCTATACGCTACCGGTCCCACACATTCAAGAATCTCAAATTAACCAATATATCGCGGTCATAGTTTACCTTTCTTACCAAATCTCATCACCTCGTTCATGGGTGATACCTTAAGAATAACATTGTCACCGGTTTGAAATGCCATGTCTCTTACCTTATGATCCGTATATTTCTTTTGTCTACTCTGGGCTGCTAAAAGCTTAGCTTCAATGCTCCTCACCTTATCTTAAGCATCCTTCATTAAATCTACCCCTAAAGGTTTCACATCTCCAGCCTCAAACCAACCTATGAGTCATCTACATCTCCTCTCATAGAGTGCCTCAAATGGTGACATATCAATGCAAGCACACATGCCCTCAACATGTCTTGTAATACTTGAATAGTCCCCTCTAACTGCCCATCTGTCTGTGGATGGAAGGATGTACTAAAAGTGAGTTGTGTGCCCAATTTATCATGCAATTTCCCAAAACTTGGATGTGAAATGGGTACCACGGTCTGAGATGATAAAGAGGGGAACCCCATGCAACCTCACTATCTCTTTCACATAGACCTTAGCCAATTGCTCAGCATTATAATCTATTCTTATCGGAAAAAAATGGGCTGACTTAGTCGATCTATCAACTAATACCCAATAAAATCAAACTTCCCGAAAGTCTTGGGTATTCTTTCCCACTTCCATTCCAGAATTGGCATTCTCTGAAGCAAAACTGCAGGCCTTTGATGTTCATACTTCATGTGTTGACAATTTTGACACTTCGCCACAAACTCCGCTATATCCTTCTTCATACCCGGCCACCAATAAATTTGCTTCAAATCTCGATACGTCTTGTTCACACCTGTATGAATAGAATATCGCGAACCATGAGACTCTACCAATAATTTCTCAATCAAGTCATCTACTCTAGGAACACAGATTCTTCCCTTAAAATTGAGAACACCATCCGCATCAAGAGTGGGGTCTTGTGCCTTACCATTCGCAGTCTTCTTTCTAAGCTCTTCCAAATTATCATCCTCAAATTGTTTGGCCTTGATCTTCTCAATGAATGTTGCCCTCATTTCAATGCTAACTAACACCCCACCTCGTTCTGAGATGCCCAACTGCAAGAATTTAGACTCTAAGGTCTGAATTTCCCTAGCCAAAGGTCGCTTGGATACACTCAAGCAAGCTAAACTACCCATACTCACTGTTTTTTGAGTCAAAGCATCTGCCACCACATTTGCCTTGCTCGGATGGTATTGAATGGTCACATCATAATCTTTAAGTAACTTCATCAACCTTCGCTGTCTCAAATTCAGATCCTTTCAACTGAACACATGCTACAAACTACGATGATCAGTAAACACTTCATACTTAACACCATAAAGGAAATGCCGCCAGATCTTATGACCAAGCACTACTGCTGCCAACTCCAAATCATGTGTTAGATAACTCCTCTCATGCACCTTCAATTGATGCGAGGCATAAGCTATAACATTCTTATCATGCATCAATACATCACCCAAACCAGAATGTGAAGCATCACAATAAACAATAAAATCCTTACCTTCTACCAGTAATGCTAGAATGGGCGCGGTGGTCAAAAGTCTTGAGCTTGTGAAAGCTATTATCACACTTTTCAGTCCATTCGAAGGGTACCTCCTTTTTGGCAAGTTAGTCAAGTGAGTGGCAACGGAAGCAAAAATTTTCTCAAATTGACAATAGTAGCTAGCGAGCCCCACAAAACTCCTAACTTCCGTCACCGAATTTGGTCGAACCCAATTTTTAACCGCCTCAATCTTTTGAGGATCTACCATTACCCTTTCTTATGAAACTAAATGCCCCAAGAATGCAACAGAAGTCATCCAAAATTCACACTTAGAAAATTTAAAATACAACCTTTTTTTCCTAAGAACGCCCAAAACAATATGAAGATAGTTGGCATGCTCTTCCTTACTTTTTGAATAGACCAAAATATCATCAATGAAACCTATGACGAAAGAATAAACAAATGGCTTGAAAACCCCATTCATTAAACTCATAAAAGCTGCAGGCGCATTGGTCAAACCAAAAGACATAACCAAAAACTCATAGTGCCCATATCGAGTTCTAAACGCCGTCTTGGGCACAACCTTAGGCATAATTTTCAATTGATGGTAGCCAGACCTTAGATCAATCTTAGAGAAAACTGATGCACCATACAATTGGTCAAAAAGATCATCTATTTGAGGTAAGGGATACTTATTTCGAATAGCGACCCTATTCAATTGCCGATAATCTATACACATTCTTCTACTACCATCTTTTTTGTTAAAAAACAAAACTGGAACACCCCATGAGGAAGCACTAGGATGAATAAATCCCTTATCGAAAAGCTCTTGGATTTGAGCCTTAAGCTCTCTTAATTCTGCCGGAGCCATGCGATATGGAGGGATAGAAATGGGACGAGTACCAGGTTCTAAATCAATGCAGAAATCTATATCTCTATCCAGAGGCATACCAGGCAAGTCACTAGGAAACACTTCCCTAAATTCTGACACCACATGAATAGCTCAACATCCCTAATATGACACAAATTAGCCAAATAACCCTGCCCTATCAATTCCTTGTCCCAAATGGAGGATATGATCTTAGTTCGCTTAGGCTCATGCCTAAGATTATGTCAATGTCAGTTATATCCAAAATAACCAAATCATCCCAAGTCTGAAAACCCCTAAACAAAATAGGGCAAGCACGATAGACATGGATGACTATGACTAACTCTCCAACTGAAGTAGAAACATGGATAGGGGCATCAAGTATATCAAAAATCATATCAAACTCTATAGCAAATTTCACAGATACATAAAAATAAGTAGAATCCATATCAAATAACACATTAGCTATCCAGTCACAGACAAGAATAGTACTTGTGATCACTGCGTCAGATTCCTTTGCCTCATTCTTGCCCGAAAAGGCATAACACTGAGCCTTATTATCTTGACCAACCACTTTCCTGCTTTGTTGCACATTACCTCTACCTGCATTACCATTTCCTCTTCCTCCATGACCTCGATGATTATATCATCGCCCACCTTGTGGACGCCTTCGACCATTATTACAATTTCCTGCAGGTATCACTGCTCTAGTCTGCTACTGCGTGGACTCAAACACAAGATGCCCAGGCTCTACACAGTTTTAACCAGCACGATCAAAAGATGGTATGCCCCCTATCGAAGGCTTGAATCTCTCACTGTCACAAAAATTATGAGATGGAGTTTCCGAGTAACTAACTATAGAGGCGGCCATAGTGGACTGAATTGGCTTGGCTGGAAGCATTGGCCTTCCGGACTCCTTGGACTAAGAACCTTGAAGGTTACCTGAGTTCTTGGCCCTTTTTTCCCATGCCTTAGCTTGACCGTCACGCCTCACCCCCTCCACTTTCTTAACATAGTTTGTTACCTCATTGAAGCTCCTCCCTGCAGAAATCATATGAACAGATAATACTTGCAACTCAGAATTTAGTCCCCTAATAAATAATTAGATTCTCTCTTCCTCATTCATCACCAATTGAGTAGCATATCTAGACAAAGCCTGAAACTTGGCCTCATAAGTAGCCACAGTCTTACCACCTTGCTCCAAAGCCATGAAATCATCCTTCTTGCGATCCCTCAAAGTCCTAGGTACATACTTATCTAGAAACATAGCATGAAATTGGGTCCAAGTAAGTGGAGGTAAAGTAGAAGATTAGCATTCCATATAAGCTCTCCACCATTGCTTAGCCTCACCTTGAAGGTGAAAGGACACAAACTCAATCCCATGCTGATGGACAATACCCAACTTATGAAGTCTCTCATAGCAATGTAAGATAAACTCATAAGCATCCACATTCTAGGAACCAAGAAACACGGGACGCTTTAGCTTCAAAAACTTAGTCAACATTTCATGCTCATTACCAGTCATAACAGAACCCAACAAAGGATAAAAGAAAGCATCATTACCTCCAGTCCCACCCACCTTGGGCGCAGTGCTAGCAAGATGAGGATTAGTAGGAGCTTGAGTTGCTTGAGCAGAATGAAGTACTACAGGACCAACCAACCCTTTCAAGAATGACATAATCTGTCGAGCTAACACTGGGTCTATGGGGGGAACATTGGTAGTCTCAGCCTGCACCTCTTTCTCTTGTTCCACATCCTCAACATTCTCAATATAAACATTCTCCTCTTCAATCTCTTCATGATGCGCATGAGGGTTCTCATTCACAGGAGGATTCTCAACAGGAGCTCCATTTCCAGCAGGCGCTACTCTTCCACGGCCTGTACGATTAGCTCTTTCTCTACCCCTGCCTCGACTGCGACCTCTTGCTACAGATTCTTTAGCTGGAGCATTGATGGTAGCTACGAGCCTAACGTTGTTGAATCTAGTACTAACCAACAGCGAACAGAAGAGTGAAGGAGGTTAGATACCAATTTGAATCGCCAGATACCAATTTGAATCGCCAAATACCAATTTGAATCGCCAGATACCAATTGGAATCAAGTCATAGCAGGAAAGGAGACAAGAGAAAACAGAAAGATTTCCTAAAGTTCTATAACCTCTCTAAGAAAAGTAAAGGCATCCCCGTACCGTTCCGCGAGACTTTACTAGACTCGTTTTGGTACATCAAGATTAACGAACCTAGGCTCTGATACCAACTTTGTCACGACCCGACCATCATGATTGGCACCCACACTAACCCTCTGGTAGGAGAACCACTACTACAACCCAAACCAAGCAACTAATCTAAAAACTAAGGCATTTAAGTTACGGAAGCAAGTTAAATACTAAGGAAATAAATAGGGAGTTCCCATAAACTCCAACAGAAGTCTAACAAGAACTAAACAATGCGGAAGATATAACCTAGAACCTGAAAGTCAATGTACCAAAACATCTAACAATGAACCAAGTCTAAACAAGAAGGGATACCACCCCCAAACTAATGTACTAATAACTAATAGAACATAGTATAAGTCCGGAAATGGTGGACAGAGACGAAAGAGAACCCATGACAGCCCGGAAGAATTAGCTCACCCTTGAATTAGAATGATCACTAATCTCTTAAGCGAGGTCTGTCAGTAGCCACTTGAAGTTTCCATGTATTCAACAAAATAAGAGCAAGTGGTGTATCAGTACACATCCAGAGTGTACTGGTAGGATCATACGGCTATCCCACTAAGTGCAACATACATAAGTCAACACAACAATATAATCACATGCATACATTGAACATATACAATACTATCCACATTTACTAACAATGAACAACTTCACATTTCTCAAGATACACAATTATATCAAATCATTGGTCCTCTCACGGAACCCAAACCCAAACAGTTAGCCTACCGAAATGTTGTACCCGATCTAATAATTATGCCAGAAAATGGACCGATCACATAGTTATGCCGGAACGACTATCTTAACTTGACCAATTTTCCAGATTTTTTATTCTTTCCAAAAATGACTATCTCCAATTCTTGCTCTTTCTAGTTCTTTTAAATAGAGAGGTGTTACACTCAACTATAACTCATCTAAGTATAAGTCTAAGAAAATAATCAAATATCCATAAGAAGGCAACTCCAGTATCAAACAGTAACAAGAAATGGGAAAAGAGTCATCAACTACTACTGTCTATGAAGGTTCTAATAACTATGATAGATATCGGGACAAGACCACAACATCTTCACAAAATCGGAATAAAATATATGTGGAATCCTCCAGAAGCAAGGAGGCTCACCAAAGCTAGCTGGAATGCAAGTGATATTAACGGAGTGCCTGTTAATGACCCTGAACAGATGTATCTACATTATAAAATGATGCAGGTCAAATGATGTCAGTACATTGAATGTACGAGCATGTAAGGGGAAAGTTGAAACATAAGCAACTGAACTGATACTCTGGGAAGTCATACTCACCTCATCTCAACTCAACACAATATGAAAACAACAATAAGAGATGCAATATTTAGAACATTATAAAGAAGGAGATATACTCAATAATGTATAAAAATACAATAAAATTACTCTTTACTCCTAATTGGGAGATTCTCTAGCCGACAACAATTACTATGAGCAACGTGATGATATAACGTCTCGCCCACGCTGCCAGAACTGTCCTATGCCTTGTTGGGGTATAAGACACCTCAACTAATTGGATCCACTAAACTATGCTTAAAAGCAATAAGGAATTATCTAAAAAACTAGGATCATTTATCCATGTTGGTATACATGGTTATGAGGATTTTGAGTTGTCTGAACTTATCCCCATATCGGTGTTCCATACTACTCCCAATAATATATATATATATATATATATAAATATATATATATAACTCATGCTCATATGTTTAGAAACATAACTCTTCCTCAATTTGAGATAATTACTCAAACTATCCTCTTAAAAGAGGTAACTGCTCAAAAATATCTTTTGAACTCATAAACTCTTTTAAGAAATTGAAGTTTCTCTTTTCTCAGTGTATAAAATGATACATTTGGGAATATTAGTTCCCTTAAACTTTTACTCAAAACTGCCGCTTTAAAACTTTTCCTCAAAACTCAGTTTAAAACACAATAATCGACTTTCAAAGGCTCTCAAGACTTATAACTCAAAATAGGGTTCATTTTAAGGCTGAAATTTTCATTTCAAAGACTGAAATATAGACTTACCATCATTGTTTTCTCCTTTTTTTTGACATTAACAATATTTTAAGTAAGTGTTACCAGTAATTAATCTTAATTTATACAGTGATAGTCTCTCACAAAAGGTTTTTGAAGCATAGATGTAAGTATGATACAATTATATGTTGTACTTCAAAAGAAAGCTTTGGAAAACAACATATTTGAGGATCTCCAATTTTGGGTGGCCCTGGTTGGGGTTGGGGATTGTTGAAAATCTGGAATGATTTGTGAGTAATCCAACATAGTAAGTGGGTAGTATATTGCATCAAATTATTCTGATTAATTTGTGATGAATTGAATTCTTTTGTTGCCCTTGTAGCTTTAGAAATAATATGATGTGATTTGTGAATAATCAAATAAAATAAGTACGCTGAATATAATATGAAGTTATACAATTCTGTCATGACCTACATGTCATAATTCATTAGTTTTGATGTGATGACTTGAAAAAAAATTCATTCAATTAACTCAAAATTATTTTCTCAAATGATTTGATTAATCATCAAATTTTAACCTATTCAACTTCTGTTTACTTTATATACCAGAGGATTGTGCGGGAAAATATTGGGAAGTAAATGTTGTCTCTTGTATTGACATTACCTAACCAGAAATAACAAAAGATGAAAAGAAAAAGCAAAGAACTAATTCGAGTCCACAGAACCCAGCATGTCTCCTTAAGAAATTTAATCCCCTCAAGTTCCCGAGGTTGTAGATTAATTCCTCCCTAGATAAAATGGATTAACCATTAAAGAAGTAGCAGTACCTCAAACATCGATAATTTCAACGAACTCAAAATGATAGCAATGAATCACACACACAAACACGATCGATCGAATTTGTTTTGTAAGAAATGTATGCATAAGAAGGGAAGAATTCAATGCAAAAAAATGAGAGAAAGCCTCTCTATTTATAGCCAACAAAGGGTAAAGGTGACAACTCTTCGAAAAAAACACAACCTTTCAGAAAGGTCACAACACTTTGGAAAAGGCACAACCTTTCCAATGGTCACAACCCTTTTAGAAAGGACACAACCTTTCATAAAGGTCACAATCCTTTGGCATAGTCACAACCCTTCATTTCCTGTTCACACCTTTAAAACCCAACAATCCCCCACATGAATAGGGAATGACTATTGTTAAAACATATGCATGAAAAATTGTGTGATTCGTAAGTAAGGATTGATTGCATCTGGATAAGTGAGTTTCCCTTTGAACTTTCCATAGTGAACATATATCGGATATACTCAGTCAATAGTAGATTTGATATTTTTGAACCGTCGAGCTTTGGTGTATACCTAGACAATATAAGTCACACAATCAACCCTTGAATTATTTTTGGTTCTCATTTTTTGTTCGTTTCAACCATGAACACGTCTTCGTTTATAAGTGCGTAGAGAATTAGCCTTACCAAATTCTCCTTGAAGCGGCTTAGACTTCACACTTACATAGGTGATTTCTAAATATGTTATCCCATAGATAAACTATTTGATATACCCTGTATCAAACTTAGAAACGATTAAAAAGTCCTAATGTATTTATCCTTGTTACTGAAGATTGTCTTATTATGAGAATGGACCATAAAAAAAATATTTTGACAATGTTGAACCATCATTAATGACTTTGTTTGATCTCCTTGAGCCTAGATCTTGGGATCTCTAGTCTTCTAGGTAGAGTTACCGCCACAATGACTTGTCCTCAACCATAGTCCCATTCCCTTTGATAATCTATCAACTCCCTCTCTAGTTAAGCCTTTTGTAAGTGAATCCGACACATTATCCTTTGACTTTACATAGTCAATTATGATAATTTACTAGAGAGTAGTTCTCTAACGATATTATGTCTACGTCATATATGACGACACTTCCTGTTATACATCATGCTCCATGCCCTACCTATTGCAAATTAACTCTCACAGTGCATGCATACTGGAGCTAAAGGTTTGGGCCAAAAATCATTCAAGAAATTTCAGAGTCATTCAACTTATTTACTGCCCTTATCTAGAGTGATAAGCTCAGATTTCATAGTAGAGTGAGCAATACATTTCTGTTTGGAAGATTTACAAGAGATTGCTCCTCCACAAAGAGTAAATACATATCCACTCGTGGATTTTACTTAATTTGATCTGGTGATTCAATTTACATCACTATATTCTTCCAATAATGTTGAATATTAGTTATAATGCAATAAAATAGTTTTTAAGTATGTTTTTAATACTCCAAAACTCTTTTCATTGTCTTCCAATAAGTTTGATTAAGATTACTTATGAACCGACTCAGTTTACTAATAGCACATGCTATATCTGATCGTGTATACTTCATGATATATATCATACTTCTCAATACTCTATCACAATCCAATTGTGAGTCACTTTTGCCTTCATTATTTTGAAGTACAAATCTCACATTTATTGGAGTCTTGACAATAATGAAATCCAAATGCCTGAACTTGTGAAGTACCTTTTCAATAACATCAGTAACTTCATTGTCTTTCATATCAAAGTTACTTTCTAGCATATGCTTAGTAGCATTTATGTAAGAAATTTCTCTTTTGGTGATAACCATATCATCAACATAAGAACAAACAATGACCTTGTGATTTGGAGTGTCTTTAATGTAAAAACATTTATCACATTCATTAATCTTCAATTCATTTGTCAACATAGTTTGGTCAAACTTCGCATGTCATTATTTGGGTACTTAGTTTTGGGTCCACAAAGTGACTTAACAAGTTTACAAACTTTCTTTTCTTTACCAGGAACCACAAAGCCATCGGGTTGTTCCATGTAAATTTCTTCCTCCAATTCTCTATGTTAAAAAAAATGTTTTCACATCCGTTTTGACGAATTTGAAGGCCATATACCGCAACTAGAGCAATTAAAATATGAATTGATGTAATCCTAGTTAGTGGCTATTATAAGTCAAAATAATCAAGGATTTCTTATTGTATTATGCCTATGACAACAAGTCTTTCTTTGTATTTGTCAATACTTTCATCAACTTTCTTTTCCTTTTCTAGATCCACTTTGAACACAAAGGTTTATTTCATGGAGGAAGATCACCCAACTCTCAAGGGTGGTTGCTCAAGATTGAATCTATTTTACTATTGACAGCCTCTTCCAAAGAGGATGAGTCCACAGAAGACATATTTTCTTCGACTATATGAGATTCATTTTCAAGAAGAAATGTTACAAAATCAAACTCGAAGGAAGTAATTTTTCCATTGACATTTAGTACGCCTCTGAATCTCTTTATTAAGTACATTTTTCTTTGGTTCTTTCCAAGGTCGTTTAGACCCTTCACTTGACTATCCGATGGTTCGAACTTATGAACCATAAATCAACATGATTTACTATTTGTAGCATATCCAATGAACATACAATCCACAGTCTTAGGTCCTATTTTGACCCTTTTGGAAATAGTTCCCTCATTTCCATTTCTCATATGGAATAGACAGTATTGGAAATTGTTAGATCGTTATCTATCAAGAGTTATTGCTTATATATACTTTAAGGGGTGACAAGCAATTCTCTATCAGGATACAACAAAGTTTGAACAAACTAAACTTTTTGTTGCTCCCTTCTTAATAAACAATAGTTTTTCATTTGTGGCTCCCTTTAATAACAAACAAACCTTTTTGTTTCTCTTTCTGAAAAGTCAAACTCTTTGTTGTTCTCTTTAGCTATAATGATAGCACCCCACACAAATTTTGTGGTAAACCTGAACTTATAAGTAGGACATTCAATATTTCCTTCAAAGTTCGGATTTTTTCTGGTCAACAATTTCATTAGATTGAGGTGAGTATGTGTAGTAACATGATGGATAATTCCATTTCCAAATATATTTCTTCAAAAGAAAATTCATTTCTTCATACCTACCACTTCTAATCATGAAAATCATTTTCAACTTCAGTTTTATATTTCCTAGATATTTCTATCGTTTTATCCTTCCCATTCAACAAATAGACATAACACTATCTAGTGCATTTGTCAATAAAATTTATGAAACACTTTTTCCCACCACGAGATTGTAATGCCCTAGAAATTTGTAGACTAAACTAGAGCCACAAACTAGGGTTTTAAGTTTTGATGTATGAGGAATAGAGTCGTAGATGAGACTTTTCGTAATTAGAATGAGAGGTTTAGTGGTTGAATGTCACGGTTCATGTTAAGTCCCGAAGTTTAGAAGGTCATCTATTGATTGATATAGGGTTGCAAGGGCAAAGGCCAAGGCCAAAGGGGCAAAGCCTTAGCCAAAGGCCAAGGCTGCCCAACCTTGGCCAAGTCTTCCTCAAGACCACGACCACTTTCACGGCCAGTTGTCATGACCACGGACCGTGAAGTGGTCCATGAAGATGCATTAGTCACTTGGGAGGTAAGGCATTAAAGCCAAGCTACGGCCCCAAGTTCACGAGCCACTTCACGACCAGTGGTCTTGACCACGGTCTGTAGAAGTGGTTGTGAAAGTGCCTTAGTGTTTTAGGGGCTTGGCAAGTGGGGGGATACATTGGTGAAGGGACCACGAGAACCACCACGGGCCATGGTGCCGTTGACGATCCGTACAAGTGGGCGTGACCACTGGACGGGACTGCCTAATTCAGGGGTTTTTAAGTAAATTCCTATTTGAATTATATTAAGTGGGGGTCGTTTTGTAAGGGTTATACACACACACACACACATCTATATATACATATACTTTTAAGTCATTATCCCCCAAGTTTAAGTAACTTTAAACTAGACCCAAATAAACACCCCAAATCATTTCTCTCTCAAATATTTCTCTCTCTAGAAAGAAACCCCATAGAAGAAGAAGCTAGGGCTTGAAGCTAAGGTCAAGAAAAAAGGTCCCATTGCTAAAGGCTTGTTCTAGGTCATTGATTAAGGTAAGTTATTATCTTCATCTATGGGTTCTTCCACCCATAGAGCCCCTTTAGTAATCCCCCAATTGTAGATCAAAAACCCAATTAGGGTTCTTCTTATATTGTGGGTAGGATGTGAGTATGACTCCAATATAGTGGATAATACCTAATTATGGTTGATTTATCGTTTTTTAATGATATTATGATGTTTTCATGTGATTTGTATGATAAACCCTAATCTAAATTGATGAATGTGGCATTGTGGGTTTATGCTATTAGAGGCAAAGTTGAAGGTCCTTAGGCAATCTTCCTAATTCAATGTTAAGTGTGGTAATTAACCAAAGTTAGGATCATATAATCATGAATTTAACTAGACTCTGTTGTATATGATTGATCTTGACCTGTAAAGTTAGAATTAAAGCTTTATCATCAATTATGACTAAAATCAACTAGTAATGATGAATATGATTAGAATTCCTTGAAATATAGGTAAGAATGAAGGTTACAAGAAGTAAAGCTTGAATGTAACGCTTGTAGTATTTAATGTTGCTCACTAGGGTTTGAAAGTAAATCCAATATGATTGAACTATGAATGTTAAGGCTTTGAGAGTAAAGTCTAAATATGAGATTAGAAGATTAAAGTATAGAATTGTGGTGGAAGGCCTACACCTACTTAGTTTACATTATGAAGTCTTAGATGCACCATGTGATAGATTCACTTTATCCATCATGATACCAATGTCTAATGTAGAATTCTAGATATGGTTTTAGGCATGACCGTATGATATGACATGAAGGGTTCTCTCACATAGAATGATTCAAGGTTGAAATGTTTTCCCACCTAAAATGAATCTAAGTGTTAGGACTATTAAATGTGATGAGTCTCGTGGTGATTCCCCTAAATGACCTTTACATGATAGGAATGTGTGGTGAGATCCCTTACTCCTAATTAATTAAGAATGGGGGAGTGTGGGGTGATTTAATTTCCATTTTGTATGTGTGACTCCCAAGGCAAGAGGTGATTACCCATTAGCCTTTATGTTGGTCATGAAGACTTCTACCTATGATCCCTATGTGGTGATGTGGAGGCGAATACTTACATTACACATTAAAATTGACATGGACGGGAATACCTATATCACCTTAAAATGAATACGGAAGAGAATACCTAAATTCTTTTAATAATGAATATGGAGGCAAATACCTATATTCTTCCTAATAATGAATATGAAGGCATTACCTATGATTCAATGATATGTATGACTAGAGGTGAGTACCCTTGATGTTATGATTCCATGATATGTGTGGCTTGAGTGACATCCATTGTCCTTCATGATGAACTAAAATTTTATGCCTTTGAGGTGACTTCCCCCTTGCATTTATGAACATGAGCATGACTAGTTTGGGATAGTAGGTCTAGATACCTCTACACTTTATGCATTACTAAGAGGTGATTACCCTTGTCTCTATGAGGTTAAGAGATGATGAACATGAATGATGAACCTAAGTGTCTAGTTCAGCATGGGTAGGATTATCGGGTCTTGCTCAAGCATGGCACAAGCTTGCCTTAAGGTGACTCAAGAGATGTTTGCTCTTATATGATGTATGTTTAGATGGGAATGTGATATAGTTTCCTTCCTTAACATGATATGATTGACTAAGGTGGTAGTTCCATTGTCTATATGAAGTAAGCTAATAGTAAGACCAAAAGGAGGGTGAATATTACTAAGATGACTTCAAGGCTATGCTTAGTGTGAAGGGTAGTATGGTATGCCTTTCATGCATTGCATAAGTGTTTCTTGAGGTTACTTAGAAGTATGGTGCCCTTATGGTAGAAAAACATCTGACTTCACCATGTATATATGGCTATGATTAAGATGACTAACAAGGGATACTTGGCTTGGGTGGTATTATTGGATGCTAATCATGCTTTACACTTGTATGCTTTTGAGGTTACTTGAGAATGGTGCTATTATGGTAAGACCAAGAGTCAATTATGCTTATGTGATTCCTATGGTGAAGACTTGGCTTATTATGATTATGATTTATCTCCTATGCTCATTAATTATGTCTTATGTTGACTTATCTTTATATGATGCTTTTGTTGGAGATTTTGTTATGACTATGATGATTATGCTATGACTATGTTATTATCTATTATGCGTATGTCTTATGTTACCTAACCATTTGAGATGTTCCTATGATGTTGTGCTAGCTTTCATACTTGGTACATTTTGTACTAAGGCATATTGCCTACATTCTAATCAAATATAGGGTTGAGGAGATTGAGTTGCTTTGAAGGCTAGGTTTCCAAGGATCTAGAAGAGTTGAAGAATTGGTGAGTCCTCATAGCTTCGAGGACGAACCCTTATTTCCTTTATGTCATTTCTTTATATTTTAGACATTGTATGGGCTGCGTCCCAAGAAGTTCTATTCAACAGTTTTTATAGATGGTTTGAGACAAAGTGTTAGTAAAGACATCCCATTGTTTATGGAAAGTGTTTTCGATTATATGATTAAAAGAAGTTTTATATTTTCGCGTATTTTTTATGATCTTATGTTATGAGTTTGCTATGGTCATGTATGTGACCCCTTCGGGGTTAACTGCGCCATGTTACGTCTAGGGGGTACCCCTGGGTCGTGACAAACTTGGTATCAGAGCATAATGTTTTGGGATGGTTTTAGGATGACTCAAACCACATCTAGTCGAGTATTGTTCATGAATGTGAAGCGCGCCACATATTATGAATAGGAGGCTATTGGATGCTTAGTAAACCTCACTTCTTCATTCTCTAAGTTGTGCTATAGAGTTTAGAACTAGTAGGTCTTTCTCCTAATCTTTTCCCTATGGTTTTTTAGATTATGGCTAAGACTAGGGCTACTGCTAGGAAGGATGAGGAAGACAATGGACAACAAGAGGTTCCTCCACAAGTTCCTAACCAAGCTCCTCCTCAATTTCCTAATAATGAAGGGGTTATGACAAATGTTAAAATTAGAGAAGCTCTCCAAACATTGACTCAACTCATGACGGTTCAAACAGAAGTCGTGACAACCCAAGCCCAAGCCTGGACTGCTCCACCTAATAAGGAAGTTGGGCCCCATGAGAGTACCATGGCTTCAAGGTTGAGAGATTTCACAAGGATGAACCCCCCTATGTTCTTTGGTTCCAAAGTGGATGAAGATCCACAAGAGTTTGTCGAAGAGATCTACAAGATAGTGGATACTATGGGGGTGACTCCCAGTGAGAAAGCCGAACAAGCCGCCTACGAATTAAAGGATGTGGCCCAAGTATGGTATACTCAATGGAAAGATAATAGGCCTTTAAAAGCGGGTCCCATAAGTTGGGAAGTGTCAAGAAAGCTTTTCTTGATAGGTTCTTTCCCCGCGAGATGAGGGAAGTTAAGGTAGAAGAATTTATCAACCTTTGTCAAGGAGGTATGGGTGCTCAAGAATATTCCCTAAAATTTACTAAGTTGTTCAGGTATGCCCCATCCTTAGTGGCAAACTCGAGAGAAGAGATGAGTCAATTTTTCACCGGAGTGTCTGAATTTATTGAAGAAGATTGTCGTGTGGCAATGTTATATGATAATATGGACATCTCACGTCTAATGGTGTTTGCTCAACAAGTTGTGGAGACAAAACTTAGGAAGAAGAATAGGGAAGTTAAGAGACCTAGAACCAATGATGGGGATTTCTCCAATGCTAGTTTCGATGAATATGATCCACCTAGGACCCAACAAAAACATTCCAACCAAAAGAGGTTGTCTAATCCCAAGTCTCAAGATGATAGTAGTGAGATTCTTTTACCGGGATGTAGTAAGTCTGATAGGAGGCATGAGGGTGAATGCTTAGCAGGCTCTAATGTTTGTTTTGGTTGTGGTAAGTTGGGCCACAAGATAAGACATTGTCCTAAGATTGCTAGAACTGAAGAGGATAGTCGTCGTAGGTCCTAACCCTACCCTTCCTACCCTTCCTCCGGTCTACTCGATTTGGGTGGCAAGGTTCCAAAGAAGAGTAGATCTTAAACTCTCCAATCTAGAGAAAATCAAGAGTGATCTCCTCATATCCCTTCTGGTATGTGTTTTTTTATGCTTTAGTAACTTTTCGGATTGCTTGTCTTTTGAGACTTGTTATGATTGACTTGTAGTTGTCTTTGGTATGAGTGGTGCTTCATTGTGTCTGATGTTATGAATTATGTTTAAAAGAACTTGGGTAGGCTTACTCCCAAGGGGGAGATAGTGTGCCTACTTAGTAAGGTTAATGTATGTTTATGTGTTGCCATGATTTCCTTATGTGCATGTTCATGAAAATGCTTAGGTCTTGTTAGAAATGACTTATATGCATTATTTTCTCATGTGGAAGTGCATTTGAGTGGAGTTGCATATAGACTTCATGAGATGAGTATTTGAGCATGCTTTGGTTTTGGAGTTGAAAGATTCCTCCTTGAAATGAATGCTTTTTGAGAGTAAATTGCATATGGTCTCCATGAGAGTATGTTGAGCATGATATAATTAGGATATGGCCGTTCCTCCTTGAATACGACTAGTTATGAGAATATCATGCATAAATGAGTTGTTTGATGAAGTTCCTACTTCCTTGTTGTTGCATTGAGTAGGTATAGTGGGAATTGAAGTTTTCCTGCTAGATTATGTGCTTAAGATATGTCGCGTTGTTGGGCTGCTATTCTTGAGTCGTTTCCTATAAGAAATGTTTAGAATCGTCATTCGAGGATTAATGTTCCCAAGGGGGAGATATTGTAATACCCGGAAATTTGTAGACTAAACTAGACCCACAAGCTAGGGTTCTAAGGTTTAATGTATGAGGAATAGAGTCATAGATAATACTTTTCATAATTAGAATCAGAGGTTTAGTGGTTGAACGCCACGGTACGTGTTAGGCCCCCAGGTTTAGAAGGTCATATATGGATTGGTATAGAGTTGCAAGGGCAAAGGCCAAGGCCAAGGGGGTAAAGTCTTAGCCAAGGGCCCAGTCTGCCTCAAGACCATGACGACTTTCACGGCCAGTGGTCATGACCACGGACCATGAAGTGGTCCGTGAAGATGCCTTAGTCACTTGGGAGGCAAGCTCTTGAGACCAAGCTATTGCCCAAAGTCCACGAGCCACTTCACTGCCAGTGGTCTTGGCCACGGTCCGTAGTAGTGGTCGTGAAGGTGCCTTAGTGTTTTAGGGGCTTGGCAAGTGGGGGGACAGTGGTCAAGGAACCACGGGAATCACCACAGGCCATGGTGCCCTTGACGGTCCGTACAAGTGAGCGTAACCACTGGACGGGGCTGCCAAGTTTAAGGGTTTTTAAGTAAATTCCTATTGGACTTATATTAAGTGGGGGTCGTTTTGTAAGGGTTTTACATGTATATATATATATATATACTTTAAGTCATTAGCCACTAATTTTAAGTCACTTTACACTAGACCTAAATAAAAAACCCAAACCACTCCTCTCTCAAATATTTCTCTCTCTAGAAAGAAACCCCATTGAAGAAGCAGCTAGGGCTTGAAGCTAAGGTTAAGAACAAAGGTCCCATTGCTAAAGTCTTGTTCTAGGGAATTGATTAAGGTATGTTTAGATCTTCATCTATGGGTTATTCCACCCATAGATCCCCCCCCCCCCCCAATTGTAGATCAAAAACCCAATTAGGGTTCTTCTTACATTGTGGGTAGGATGTGGGTATGATTTCAATCTAGTGGATAATACCTATTTATGGTTTATTTAGCTTTGTTTAATGATATTGATGTTTTCATGTTAGTTCTATGGTAAACCCTAATCTAAATTGATGAATGTGACTTTGTCGGTTTATGCCATTAGGGCAAAGTTGAGGTCCGTAGGTGATCTTCCTAAATAAATGTTAAGTGTGGTAATTGACCAAAGTTAGGATCATATAATCATGAATTGAATTAGAATCTATTGTATATGATTGATCTTCACTTGTAAAGTTAGAATTGAACCTTTATGATCAATTATGACTAAAATCAACTAGTAATGATGAATATGATTAGAATTCCTTGAAATCTAGGTATGAATGAAGGTTACAAGAAGTAAAGCTTCAATGTAAGGCTTGTAGTAATGAATGTTGATCATTAGGGTTTGAAGGTAAATTCAATATGATTGAATTATGAATGTTAAGGCTTTGAGAGTAAAGTCTAAATATGAGATTAGAAGATTAAAGTATAGAATTGTGGTAGAAGTTCTATACCTAATTAGTTTACATTATGAAGGCTTAGATGCACAAACTGATAGATTCACTTGATCCACGATGATACCAATGTCTAATTTAGAATTCGAGATTTGGTTTTAGGCATGAGTATGATATGACATGAAGGGTTCTCTCACATAAAATGATTCTGGGTGGAAAGGTTTTCCGACCTAAAATGAATCTAAGCCTTAGGACTATTAAAAGTGATGAGGCTCATGGTGATTCCCCTAAATGACCTTTACATGATAAGAATGTGTGGTGAGATCCCTTACTCCTAATTAATTAAGAATGGGGGAGTGTGAGGTGATTTCCCTTTTGTATGTGTGACTCCCAAGGCAAGAGGCGATTACCCATTAGCCTTTATGTTGGTCATGAAGACTTCTATCTATGATCCTTATGTGGTGATGTGGATGCGAATACCTACATGACACATTAAAATTGATATGAAGGCAAATACCTATATCACCTTAAAATGAATATGGAGGTGAATATCTATATTCTTCTAATAATGAATATGGAGGTGAATACCTATATTCTTCTAATAATAAACATGGAGGGGAATACCTAGGATTCATTGATATGTATGACTAGAGGCGAGTACCCTTGATGTTATGATTCCATGATATGTGTGGCTTGAGTGACTTCCCTTGTCCTTTATGATGAACTAAACATTTATGCCTTTGAGGTGACTTCCCCCTTGCATTTATGAACATGAGCATCACTAGTTTGGGATAGTAGGTCTAGATACCTCTCCACTTCATGTATGACTCAGAGGTGATTAACCTTGTCTCAATGAGCTTAAGATACGATGAACATGACTGGTGAACCTAAGTGTCTAGCTTAGCATGGGTAGGATTATAGGGTATTGTTCATGCATGGCACGAGTTTGCCTTAAGGTAACTCATGAGATGTTTTCTATTATATGATGTATGTTTAAATAGGAATGTGCTATAGTTTCCTTCCTTAACATGATATGATTGACTAAGGTGGTAGTTCCCTTGTCCATATGAAGTAAGCTAATAGTAAGACCAAAAGGAGGGTGAATATGACTAAGATGACTTCAAGGTTATGCTTAGTATGAAACGTGATATCGGATGCCTTTCATGCATTGCATAAGTGTGTCTTGAAGTTACTTAGAAGTATGGTGCCCTTATGGTAGAAAGACTTATCACTTGACCATGTATATAGGGCTATGATTAAGATGACTAAGAAGGGATACTTGGCTTGGGTGGTATTATGGGATGCTATTCATGCTTTGCACTTGTATGCTTTTGAGGTTACTTGAGAATGGTGCTATTATGGTAAGACCAAGAGTCAATTATGCTTATGTGATACCTATGCTGAAGACTTGGCTTATTGTGATTATGATTTATCTCCTTTGCTCATTAATTATGTCTTATGTTGACTTATATTTATATGATGCTTATGTTGGAGATTATGTTATGACTATGATGATTATGCTATGACTATGTTATTATCTATTATGCTTATGTCTTATGTTGACTAACCATTTGAGATGCTCTTATGATGTTGTGCTAGCTTTCATACTTGTTACATTTTGTACTAATGCATATTGCCTACATTCTAATCAAATGTAGGGTTGAGGAGATTGAGTTGCTTTGAAGGCTAGGTTTCCAAGATCTAGAAGAGTTGAAGAATTGGTGAGTCCTCATAGCTTCGAGGATAAACCCTTATTTCCTTTATGTCATTTCTTTATGTTTTAGACATTGTATGTTCTGCGTTCCAAGAAGTTTTATTCAAGAGTTCTAATAGATAGTTTGAGACAAAGAGTTAGTAAAAGACTTCCGTTTGTTTATGGAAAGTGTTTCCGATTGTATGGTTAAAAGAAGTATTAAATATTTCCGTATTTTCTATGATCTTATGTTATGATTTTGCTAAGGGCTTTTATTCGACCCCTTCGGGGTCAAGTAAACCATGTTATGTCTAGGGGGTACCCCTGGATCGTGACAAAGATGGTATTGACTTCATATATCAAATATCAGTGTAAGTCAATTCTAAGTGATTAAAATTCCTTTCAACAAATTTATAAGTATGCTTAACATACTTAGATTCAACACATACTTGACATTCTGATTTATTGCACCAGAAGTTAGGCAAAACTTCTAAGTCGATCAGTTTTAGCAAGATTTTGTAATTGACATGTTCCAAGCCTTTATGTCACAAATAATTTGATTCAAGCAAGGAAGACCAACCAAAAATACTGAGGTTGAAAAGACATTCTATGAGGTAACTTTTTCTAACAAATATTTTGTTCTTTACTTTTATAACTTTGTCAAATACAGACATTGTTTTGGAGTCAGCACCATGTCAGATGTCCTTTTCAGAAGGACTTTTCCATAGTATTCATTTTGTTATAGAATTACCCATGTTTATAGTCTCGTCGGTCCAATAAGGGAAATATGATCCAAATGTTGGTTTTACAACATAAACATAACAGATCATTTTTCACCAATCTGTACAAATAAATTTATTTTAATAACCATAGATTTTCATGAAAAATCATAATATTTTAAATGACACTTTTTTATCAAAGAATACAATTATTTTGAACGAGTAATATAATTTTGTGATTTTATACTAGTCATATCATATACTAGTAAAGAGAGACTCAATGACCATAATATCAAATATACTCGAAGAATTTTGTGGGTCTAACATAATACAAGAATGTAGTTAAATTTCATATCTTATACTTTCAAATTTTAATTAGATAGTAAGTCTAATTTTGTCTTTATCACAAATAAAGAACCCCCCACATTTTAAATATGTTCTCAAAAATATTTTTCAAGTATTTGAAATTATTTTTCACATATTCTTTTCCCATCCTTTCAAATTGTATGTCATCAAAATACACATTGGCAACACAGAACCTTCTTTGGAGATTTAATCCATAGAAACACCCATTGCAAGCACAAAAAATCATTAATTTTATGTCACTAGTGTTTTTCCCTTTCCGTCACAATTAGACAAATCACTTGGTATTTAGAATACTAACAATAAAGATTCAATATTTATACAACTTGTTTCTAGTTTAACGATAAAGTATTTATATTCTTCTAATCATTAATCGAATGAACCTTGAATTCTAATGAAGTTTTATATTCTTTGAATCCGTTTCACATTCAGACAGAGTAGTAAACAAAAAATGTTTTAGTCTCAAGAAACCTCAAATACAACACTATTTCTAGCTAACGATGAAGATTTTATCTTTTTCAAATCATTTAGCCTTAATATTTCTAACGAAGATTTTGTACTCTTCAAGTCAGAATATCCATTCAAACAAAGTATTTAACAAGTTGGTGAAGTTTCTATATTCTTTAAACTAAAGTACAATCTGATTTGTTCGTGAAGTTCTTATATTTTTCAAACCAAAGGAGTAAAAAATTCAGAAGATTTTAGTCTCCAAAATTCCAACACAATCAAATTTCACATGGAGTAGAAAACTATAAAAAAAAAAAATTCCCTCCTCTAAACAGAATACATATTAATAATAATAAAGACATACTCTGAGATCATCACATAATGACCATCTATCCTAACATTTATGAAATAAATCTCATAACTTATAAACAATATAAAAAGAAAATAATAATCAAGGGAAATAAAGATAGAACCTGATTTTTACTCTCATTGAATCATATTCTATCTGTCAGCAATGATTCCATGCAAGTCACTTTTCTTGCTATTTTTTTTTCTTTTCTTAGTTTTCATCATATTCCTATTTCCCTCGAGAAGACATTTAATTTCAATATGAAACTAAACTCATGTTCAAATATTGTTAGGAGACAACATTTGTTTAATTACTTCTTCTCATAGTTATATAAAACCAAGAATATAGGAAAAAAATTAAAGTGCACATCTTAACCTTTATGCACAAAATAATTTTTTTTATTGAAAAAAAAATTGAAGGGGTGCAACGCTTCAATGCACCTGGAAAGAAAATAAAAATAATCTTACCCTTCGAAGAAAAACATACTACAGAAAATATACTCGAACATATTAAAGTAGTACTAAGTCATCCCGAATCTCTTTTATCATATGATAAAATAATTCTCTTTTTCTTCTTTTTTTTTCCAACAAAAAGAACACAAAAAATAACAGTATTTTTCTTACCACAGAAAATACCATCAATATTAAATTTCTTAAGTTTGTTGTCTCCTGTATTAAGATTACCTAACTAGAAATAATAAAAGATGAAAAGAAAAAGCAAAGAACTAATCCGAGTCCACAGAACCCACTGTGTCCTTAAAATTTTAATCCCCTCAAGTACCTGAGGTTGCAGATTAATTCCTTCCAAGATAAAACGGATTAACCATTAAAGAAATAGCGGTACCTTAAACTTCGATAATTTCAACGAACTCAAAATGACAACAACGAATCACAAACACAGACACGATCGATCGAATTTGTTTTGTAAGAAATGTATGCATAAGAATGGAAGAATTCAATGCAGAAAAATTAGAGAAAGCCTCTCTATTTATAGCCAGCAAAGGGTAAAGGTCACAACTCTTTGGAAAAAAGATAACCTTTCAGAAAGGTCACAACACTTTGGAAAAGGCACAACCTTTCAAATGGTCATAACCCTTTTAGAAACGACACAACCTTTCATAAAGGTCACAACCCTTCGGCGTAGTAACAACCCTTCATTTCCTGTTCACACCTTTAAAACCCAACAGCAAATACATACCTAATCAAAGAAAAAGACCGCTATTTTCACAAGTTGTCTTACCATATCCAAAAGGGACTCTTTTTCAATATTTTACTTAATAGAGTTGTTTTCGATATCCCAAACTAACCTTATTGCTTAATTAATCGGGTCAATTTGAGATACAGTAAATAACTTTGTTAAGTAAAATATTGAACAAGAATCTTTTTTAGATATGGTGAGACAATTTTATGAAAATATTAATAGTCTTTTTCATTGATTAGACATGTCCTATGTATTTACTTTCTTATACGTTCTCACACATTATTCTTGTATATAAAGTGAAAAGAAAATGATTTGGTTAAAGTTTCGTGAGTGATCAAATTATTTTAATTTGGTTTACGCTGAAATGGAACGTGAGTCGGTAGAAAAAAAACATTTAAATCAAACTGGTTTAGAGAAAAGAATGTAGACTATGTAACCTAATACATGTATTAGTCAATTTGGTAAGTTACAATATATGGATTATTTCTTTTCCAATTCGGGATGCTTCGCATATGAAAACTTTCGCAGATTTTTCACCGACCTCCAAGAGATTTTAATTCTATTCCTACTAGAACAAATTTGGAAATAGTAATTGTAACTTAACTAGACACCCTCTATTACCAAAAGTACAAAATTTCCCCTAAAAATCTACATATAAATATTCCTTTTGTTTTTCTTATTTATTAGTAGCATTGCAATTCTTTGCATATCAATATGATGAAAAAAATATATCTTAAAATGTTAGTCAAAGTTTTTATAGTTTGACTATAAAAATGGAAAGTATGACAATTAATAGTGGACGGAGATAGTAATACCAAAAAAATTTCACTCAAAATTATTTTCTCATTTATTTTTTTAAAAATAATTTGATTAATTATAAAACTTTAACTAAATCAAGTTCTCTTTACTTTATATACCAAAGGAATGTGGGAGAAAATTTAAGAAAGTAAATCCATACATAATTAAACAAAAAGACCACTAATATTTTCACAAGATTGTCTTACCAAATCTACAAATGACTCTCATTTAATATTTTACTTAATAAATTTGTATACCATATTCCAAATAAACTCGATTTATTAAGTTGTATTTGGATGGTTTTACCTGGGTAGGTTCCAAACAACGAACGCATCTCACTAAGCGTGACGTCGACGATCTAACCCAGCTGTCAGTAAACTTTGGAAGATACAATTACTATTTTTCTATATTATATTTCTTTCCCAATTTGGGACACTTACATACCAAAACTTTTAGCAGATTTTTGACCAAACCTCCCAAGACCATTCGATTCTCTTTTCTATTCAAATTATGAATACTACTTATAATTTAAATAGGCAACACGTATTACCGAAGGTATAAAATTCCCCTAAAACACCTATATATAACGTACTCATTCTTCTCAGGACTCTACATAGAATAAAGCTATGGTAGAAAAAGATCAAAGCAAGGAGAAAACAAGCAATCCCAAGTCTTATCAAGGGAGGAAAGAATGCATAAAGGGAAAATCAATGGATCTTGCAACTCTCTGCGATATCAAGGTTTGTACTGTTATTACTGGTCCTAATGGGAAACTCCAAACTTGGCCTGGCAATTTGGATGCTTGTAAAGAAGTTCTTATCTCTACTCTCAAAATCTGAAACCCGAAAAGAAGCACAAGGAATCATCAACATCAGTATCAGAACCAGAAGAAGAACAAGGAGGGAAAGATCTCCTGACGCATATTGAATTGAATGGTGATTTATCCCTCTAGTAGAATGGACAACCCATATAATTTTAATTAAAATGCAATTTTTACATGAAAAATTAATGTCAGATTGATATTAGGTAGGGTAGTGTTAGGGTTTGCTAGGCCTAGGTGTCATGTACCATAAGATTATAAATTCATAGAAAGTTAAAAATTAACAAGAATAATGTTTTTATTGCACTAAGAATAAACAAGGAATGAGTAGAAAGGAGCTATTCCATCAATGTTTACATTACATGGTTAATGAAGATGAAACTAGAGGGGAATCAAAAGCAAGAAAATGTTACAAAGGGAAACTGATGAATTTAATTATTCTGAACATACAAAGACATGAGATATCATGCTGGACTTAACCACCTCAGGTGAGTCAACTGCGACAAATGCTTTTCTTTAGCTTTGACCAC
>JAJOOH010000643.1:0-38083 GCA_029582605.1 Solanum gracilifrons
AAGCAAGTTGGCAAGATATGGGCAGATTGTATATCCAACATATAAACATATGTACCATGTGTAATCTAGGATCATTTTGACTTATATAAGGGAAATACATGCCAAGGGTACTTTGATGATGAAATAAGTTTAAACCTTGCATGCTAATACTTGGTAGAGTAAGCACATACATTTAGTAATAAACTCCTATTAGATTACTCACTTTATTTCTCTAGGGAGTAGGAACTGCAACTATGGATCAATCACTACCAAGGGCACTTAGAAAGCATACTTTGTAATACAAATGTTGGATTCATGCCAAAGAAATAGGAAATCGAATAGCCTTACATACCTGCTGCACAACATTGGATATTACAATGAGTTAACCGTCTTCCTTTCAGATTATTTATCTACAATGGAGTAAATAATAAAACTAGCATTAGTAGTTGATCAACAAATTTGAGCTACTTCATAAGACCGAAACAGTAATTGGCAGTATATCTATAATTCATCCCATCAAGAGTGTTCTTCCCATCCATTCTCCTCTAAAAAAAAATTAATATACTATACAACCTTCTTATAAGGTCCTCCGAAATTCCTCGAGCTTCATCACGTCTGGAAAACAATATTAAAGGAATGGCAGGAAGTAAGCTCATGTAACATTCAATTAAGTGGTCCTCTAACCAGTTCCCATGACTTCTCTGCACATGTCCAGCCAGACCCCCTTTTTTATGATACACAAAACAGTCCCTAAGCATCACAATGTAGAAGTAACAATATGAACTCACGGCTTCTGATCAACACCCCGTGAGTTCCAACTAACATTACATATAAGATGCTCAAAACGAGCTCACAATCAAAATTTAAGGGGACTCCTCAACTCCATGGTTGTCCCAACAAGAACATCCTTCCTGAACTTTTACCAAGACCATACCATATAGAGGCAACACTCCTTTGTTCATTAACACATACAAACTTTCACAAACAATGCAAGAACAAGAGAGAGATGAATATTTTCATAGCTTACCTTGCTAGAAAGAAACCTCACTTTCTAAGACTTGGATTCTTCAAGGTTTAGGTTGTCCTCTCCCCCTCACCTTGATGTTAAATTAGATTATTCACTTGAATTCCTTAAGATGGGAGATGTTTCTACCAATTTGTAATTTAAAAACACCTATTTCCTTCAGATTTTAATGGTGAAGCTGTAGACCAGAACTCTTGGAGCTTCTATGGCTTTCCTTAGGAGTAATTTTTTGGAGAATAAGTGATGGAGGAGATGTGATGAGCTTGAGTTCTTTACAAGTGCCTTCTGGACGTTTTCACTTCATAAAATGAAGAAATAATATGGTCCTTTACTTTAAGCAAGCAGGTGCATCACCTCCTCAAGTACTGCCACAAGTTTTTAAGTAGGTGCATCACCTCCTTTCCCTTTTCACTTAAAATGCAGTCCACTTATTCTAAGTAGGTGCATCACCTACTTTCCCCTTGCACTTAAAATGCAGTCCACTTATTCTAAGTAGGTGCATCACCTACTTGCCCCTTTTAATTAAAATTCAGTCCACTAATTCTAAGTAGGTGCATCACCTACTTGCCCCTTTTAACTTAAAATTCAGTCCACTAATACTAAGTAGGTGTGTCACCTACTTGTCACCTACTATCATAGTTTAGTCAAGCAAGCACCTCACTTATTTTTACACCATTTTCCTAATCTCAGTCTCTTTACAAGACCGTAACACTAGTACGCACTTAACCACTTAGAATTTTACATTGAATACCATATTTCCCGAGTACGAATTGTTTTTGAGTTCACTTAGTAGTATATGTGTTGGAAGGCACGGGGTATTACAACTTTAAACCTATTTTATTGTCACTAGTCTCATAGGAAACCGAATCCATAACTATACCACAAGGCAATTTATCAGCGTCATATACATAGATCTAGTACACGTAGAATATGGGGTGTTACTGATACACCGTGAGTTTACGGTATTTCTAAAACATTTCACTTACAATTTGTGTGTGTCTAGTTACTTTTTGTATTGATTTTTATGTGTTTTTATCGTATTTTGCAGGAAAGATGTTCAGGCGCGGAAGTATAAAGACAACTAAAAGAAATGCAGAAAAAGGGCATTCACGAAGGTGATCTACGGACCATAGGTCCATTGACGGTCAGTAGGTGATGACCGTAGATCAGCAAGCAAGGTATGGAAGACAAATCAGGGAAATCTGACCAAGTGTGGAACCACGGTTGCCATTGACGGTCCGTATATTAATCTACGGACCGTACTGTTGATCCGTAGATTGATACTGCGAGGGTTCCAATACCTGATTTTTGAAGAGTCTAAGTGTGAAGCTACGGAGGGGAGCGACGGACCATAGATCGATCTACGGTCCGCACTGCAAGTCCGTCGTTTGCTTTAGAGAAGCTGATTGTTGGAAGCTGAAATATTTTCTAAGTCCTGGCTGACGGAATGGACTTACGGACCGTAGATCCATTGACGGTCCGTAAGTCAGTCTCGTGGAATGAAGACGCGTGCCTGAACAAACTTTCCTTAATTTGTTTCCCTTTTAATTTAGGTTTTTGTTTTCTACAATAGGGCATGTAAACCTCGTTTTTGGGGGTTAGACATTATTATTCTAGTTTTACTTGGTGACTTTGGATATTAAGTTGCAACCCTAGCAATTATTGATTTCCTAAGTTCGTTTTGTTGATTTTGGCTTTGCAATTCAACTTGAATTTCTGGGTTTATTATTCTCTTTACATAAGTTCATGATTTCTTCATCTAACATTATGAATTGTGTTCTTGCTATTATGGGTAACTAAACTTCACAACTAGGGTTGTGGGATCCATTAGCGATTAACAAAGTATGAATAATAAATAAGTAATTCTTAAATAGTGTTTTGCATGCATTGATAATTCTTTCGTTTAGAAGTCATTTTAACGAGTGCATGCGTTAGAACTCGCCTTGTTGCTACTTGCCGGACCAAGGAGGTAATCAACAAGAAAAGAATTATCAACATAGATTTAGTGTGATACTATCTAATAGTCTAGTGTCGATTGGTGCGAAGTAATAGCTAAGCCAAACATCGATTATGATGTCTAATATTAGGTAAAGGTAAGGGTTAGTAAATTATACACACGTAACCGGACCAAGATGCAGGGTGAAATTCTCTAGATGCCGGACCAAGGATTTAGAGATACCTAACTTATCACTTTGCATGTAATTCACTAGAAAAGGATTGCTGTTATTAGGATTACTGAGTTGTCAACTTGTGGTGAACACATATACCATAGTTAATTTTCTCATCTTGATAACAACCGAAATTGAGTTTTGTTTACTGCTTACTTACTGAATTCTTACAATTTGTTTTACAAATCCCCCCCTTTTTATTACTTGTTTCTGGAAGTACTTTGGCTAATTGAATATAATTGTTGGTTAAAGTAAAGTCTAAACCATTTTTCTCGTGGGATTGACCCTAACCTACAAGTTGGGTTCTTTACTTGATAGCGATCGCTTATACTTCTTTAGGGAGGTGTAATATGAGGGTATCAAATTTTGAAGAGTCTAAGTGGAGAGCGTGCGGAACGGGTCACTGCTCCACGGTTGGGCATCCGGAAGGCCACATTAAATTTTATTGCCAAGTTCTTCTAGCTGTTGGTACGTAACAGATTGTCGCCTACAAAAGCTGACAATCAAGTAACTTGGGACAGAGCGGTCATTGTTGCGGCATTGGTAGCAGGAGTGGAGATTGACTTTGCCTGCATGCTGCTGGCAGAGATTCACGAGAGGGCATTCAGGACCTCCACGACTTACCCCTTCCCATGTCTAATTTTTCATTTGTGCAGGGACTCTGGAGTGCCGATCTGGCATTGTGACAAGTTAGTCCACCCTACAGGGGCGTTGCACATCGGCCTTATTCGAGATGAGGCAAATGTGGCAGAACCTCGCAGAGAGCCTCAGGTTGAAGTACCCCCCTTGGGTGCTGATCTTGCAGACACACTGGGACAAGCAAAGGGCGTTGATCTCAGCATCCCAGATCACACCGATACTGTCTCGGGCTCCTCATCTCAGGCAGCTAGTATGGCTTCTAGCTCATCCCGATCCATACCACATTTAGGAGCTATTGTTGTCCCGTTGGCCAGCGTACATAAGTTAGAGGCTCAGATGGCCACACTGCTGCATCACATCCAACCATGGATGCAAAAGTCGATAGCTGAGTCCGAGGCTAGAATGGAGCCCAGGATGGAGGGGATGATGGACCGGAAGGTCCAAGCTGTTAATAAGCATCTTGATGCCTTCGAGTTGCGAGTCCTCGAGCAATCAGCCCCGGCCATAGATCTCTCTTCTTTGCAGGCTGACTTAGCCAACCTCCGGACTGACGTTGATGCCATTATTGCCGCACCTTCAGTTGAGACTCAGTTTGCACCTACTGCACTGACTGATGATACAGTGCTGGATGCTCTATTTAGTGGGACAGACGAGGAGGGGATTGCACCGACACATGCCAAAGGCAAGCGGCCCCGTTCTCATCGCACTGAGGAGGAGAAAGCTCAAAAGAGATAGCGTAGGCAGGAGAAAGAGGCTAGGAGGGCTTCGATTGTAGACAAAGAGTTGCGCCAGCAGAGGGTACGCGAGAGAGTTGCAGGGGCATCGAGCTCTGCTCCAGTTGTACAGGTTCAACCTGTTTTGAGGGACGTTGTGAGCACCACTGATGGTGCGGTGAGAATGATAAAGAGCACTATAGAGGGTGCTATGATTGCAGATGTGGGCACTACTGAGGGTGTCCCCACTATTGTTCCAGCGGGCTCCGGGAAACCGGACCCCCCTGCTTGTTGATTATTCGCCGGTGCTTTGTGCCCCAGGTTTTCTTCACCCAATCTATTTTCTTTTACGTTTTTGTATGCATTGGGGACAATCGCATCTATTTTTGGTTGGGGGTGGGGTAAATGGATTGTGAGTGATAGGGTGAAGTCTGGATAACCCAACTAATAAATCCTCTCTTGGGGTTTTCTTGCCTGTGTTCTTTTTTCGCAAGAGACTATTTAATTTCTGTTGAACAGACATGTGTTAGGATCGTATGTGTAGAAGCATGATGGTTTATAAAAATGATACCTGTCAGATTTTGTGATGTGTGCTAGAATTATAGACTACGATAAGTTGAATGTGTCGGCTCTGAGTATGACATAATCATTAACCAACTTGATGGCATGACTTAAGCTGAAAATTGAACTAGGTAATTCGATAATCTGATAGTGAAACTATGTGCCAAGAGTGTGTGAGAAACGTTGAGTGTTCAAACAGTTTTTGTGCAAAACTAGAACTTGCCCGGTTAGTCCTGCTAAGACAATTCAATCTAGAGGTTAGGAAGTGATCATAGGCCATTATTCTGAAAAGTACGCAAATTGCCTAAAAGAAGGATCTAACCAAATGAAATAAATGCTCCCTTTGATCCAAAAACTTTAAGCCTAAAATTAAACCATTTCTTTCTAAACCCTGAACTCACTTTCCCATAATCTACTATGTTGGCCCCGGTCCCTCCTTGGACGTGTGCACTTTGACTTAGGTCAAAAGCCTAAGTTGAGGGTGGCTAATGTACAAAGCAACTTCAATCTTGGCCCTGACCTGACATCGGGTATTGTGCACCTCAACTAATGGAAAATCCATAAGTTGAGGGTGGTTATGAAAGAGGAAACTGAAAGAAAAATGGGTATGAAAAGAGTGATGTTGAAAAAAAGAAGAAGAGGGATGTGACTTGTTGAAAGCTAAAAGAAAAATAAAATAAAAGTAAAAAGAGCTACAAAGTCTGAAGTAAAATTCGTGGTTGAAGGAAATTAAGGGAAAGAATGTAAAACGATAGGATGACAAAAATAGGGCAAAAAGAGGTTGAAAACCTAGTGTAATGTCAAGGAGGGCAGAAAGTCACTAAGCAGTACCCATATGTACCACACCTGACCCTGAGCCTACGTTACAAGCGAAGAAAGTCCAATAGTGATCCTAGAGTCTAAGCAGTGAAAATAAGGGCAAGCTTATGGCATTGAGCACTAACTGTATTTGACATTACTTCTGAGTGTGAGTGTTGAATAAATCCTTGTACCATGAATGCCATTCATTCTAGGAAAAAGGGGATTTCGTTTGAAGTAAGGGCACTAGATACATTGTCGGAAAGTTGGTACCTTGGTGATAGTGAGAAGGTGTATGTTGTGTGTCAGTTGGTCGATCTGTGTCATGGTGTGATCCACATGAATTATCTTGTCGAGTCCAAGAGAACGAATGTGCACCCGAAAAATGAGGGGGGTAAAGAGCCATGTGATTGCTTAGGCTTGAAATGCTTGCTTCTATACACGTGTCGTTTAGAGTCGTAGTGCGTCGCTTGAGGACAAACAATGAATTTAAGTTGAGGGTGTTGATATACCATGAGTTTACGGTATTTCTAATACATTTCACTTACAAGTTGTGTGTGTCTAGGGCCTTTTTGTATTGGTTTTTATGTGTTTTTATCATATTTTGCAGGAAAGATGTTCAGGCACGGAAGTATAGAGACAGCTGAAAGAAATGCAGAAAAAGGGCATTCACGAAGGTGATCTACAGACCGTAGGTCCATTGACGGTCAGTAGGTGATGACCGTAGATCAGCAAGCAAGGTATGAAAGACAAATCAGGGAAATCTGACCAAGTGTGGAACCACGGTTGCCATTGACGGTCCGTATATTAATCTACGGACCGTACTGTTGATCCGTAGATTGATACTGCGAGGGTTCCAGTACCTGATTTTTGAAGAGTCTAAGTGTGAAGCTACGGAGGGGAGCGACGGACCATAGATCGATCTACGGTCCGTACTGCAAGTCCGTCGTTTGCTTTAGAGAAGCTGATTGTTGGAAGCTGAAATATTTTCTAAGTCCTGGCTGACTGAATGGACTTACAGACCGTAGATCCATTGACGGTCCGTAAGTCAGTCTCGTGGAATGAAGACGCGTGCCTGAACAAACTTTCCTTAATTTGTTTCCCTTTTAATTTAGGTTTTTGTTTTCTATAAATAGGGCATGTAAACCTCGTTTTTGGGGGTTAGACATTATTATTCTAGTTTTACTTGGTGACTTTGGAGATTAAGTTGCAAACCTAGCAATTATTGATTTCCTAAGTTCGTTTTGTTAATTTTGGCTTTGCAATTCAAGTTGAATTTCTGGGTTTATTATTCTCTTTACGTAAGTTCATGATTTCTTCATCTAACATTATGAATTGTGTTCTTGCAATTATGGGTAACTAAACTTCACAACCAGGGTTGTGGGATCAATGAGCGATTAACAAAGTATGAATAGTAAATAAGTAGTTCTTAAATAGTGTTTTGCATGCATTGATAATTCTTTCTTTTAGAAGTCTTTTTAACGAGTGCACGCATTAGAACTCGCCTTGTTGCTAGTTGCCGGACCAAGAAGGTAATCAACAAGAAAAGAATTATCAACATAGATTTAGTGTGATACTATCTAATAGGCTAGTGTCGATTGGTGCAAAGTAATAACTAAGCCAAACATCGAGTATGATGTCTAATATGAGGTAAAGGTAAGGGTTAGTAAATTATACACACGTAGCCAGACCAATGTGCGGGGTGAAATTCTCTAGATGCCGAACCAAAGATTTAGAGATACCTAACTTATCACTTTGCATGTAATTCACTAGAAAAGGATTGTTGTTATTAGGATTACTGAGTTATGAGCTTGTGGTGAACACATATACCCTAGTTAATTTTCTCATCTTGATAACAACCGAAATTGACTTTTGTTTACTGCTTACTTACTGAATTCTTACAATTTGTTTTACAAATCCCCCCTTTTTTATTACTTGTTTCTGGAAGTACTTTGGCTAATTGAATATAATTGTTGGTTAAAGTAAAGTCTAAACCATTTTTCTCGTGGGATCGACCCGAACCTACAAGTTGGGTTCTTTACTTGATAACGATCGCTTATACTTCTTTAGGGAGGTGTAATTTGAGCGTATCAGTTACAATTATATTCCCTTAGCTCGTGTTTAGAATTTATTTGTTGAGTACCGTGTGGTTTGGTATTCACCCCTTGCTTCTACATTTTTGTAGGTTACGTCCCCGGATCTTCGTTATACTTTTTATTCTCTTCTTTTCCAAGGCTTCCTATGGAGATATGTGAGGTATCTGTTTGTCATCTCAACGGACCTTCTTACTCCTATTTACGATCTTGTTCTACTTTAGTGACAACATCATTTGAGACTTGTGTTTTCTTTCAAATCCATTGTAATACATTAGAGGCTTGTGTACGTGAGAACCAGGTCTTGGAGATTTAGTTTAGTTGACTTGGTATCCGTATTATTACATGCTATTAAACTTTCAATTATAGCTTATTTCCGCACTTTATCGTAATGGTTGGGTTTTAGGCTGACTTGTTTTGGTGGGATAAGACGAGTGCCATCACATCCCTTTTTTGGATTGTGACAAAGACCTATGAGCTCAAGAAACAATAGATTAAGAAAGGAAAGTACCAAAGAAGGAGAAAAGTTCGTCTTTCAAAGCTGCGAAAAATGACTCCAATGAAGATGATGCTAAGATGGCCTACATCAGGAGACGTTTTCAAAGGATGGTTAGAAGAAATAAAAGTTTTCCTATGAAAGAAAACTCAAGTAGACATTAAAAAAAGACTTCTACCACAAGTGTGGAAAACCTAGACACTTTATCAAGAATTGTCCTTTTAACAAACAAGATATTATAAGGATTATGTCAAAAACAATTTTGAGAAAGAAAGAATGTGGAAGCCGATCCCCTACCATTTCAAACTAAGAGAAGTTGTAGACAATGTATTCAGCAAGCCCTTGCAACATGAGGGCGCAAGAGTTTTTAATCAAATCTTTGCTCGTGTTTAGTGAAGCAGTTTGGTAAAATTCTACAAAGGTAGGTCATATTTTTTCCTTCTTGAAGCAAAGAAGTTTTCCATATAAACATCGTGTGTTCTTTACATGTTTTTTTGCAAGGGTGGACATGGTATGGTACGGTATTTCTATGTTTTGATACCGTAATTTTGGTATTTGATTTTTAAAACATTATATCATTATCATACCAATTTAATTCGGTATGTGTAGACAATAAAATTCGCATCGAGAAAATAATAATCAAGAACGGAAAATTATCGCAACAATCATTTTATTATTTCAAAGTACGAGTGTTACAATAATTCACCTTTTCGAATATAAATTCAAGGGATCTTGTTGTTCTTGAATCTTTGCTGAACTTGGACTTTAACTTTATCTTGATCTCGAACTTGATCTTGACTTGAACTTTATCTTGATCTTGACTTTCTAATTGAATTCAAGGGCTTCGAGCCTAATCTTGAATCCGGTGGTCTTGATCTTGAACTTTATCTTGATCTTGATTTCTAGTTGAATCCAAGGGGTTCGAGCTTGATCTTGAATCCAACAGTCTTGATCTTGAATCCAGCGGTCTTGATCTTGATCATTCTTGAACTTGAACTTTATCTTGATCTTGAATGCTTGAATTCTTCAATTCTTAAACTTGAACACTTGAAACCTTGAATTCTTAAACTTGTAGAGAAATTTGTGGCTTTTGATCCACGAGCTTTCTCTAGCTTCTTGTTTAGAATTCTTGGTTCTTTTCTGAATTATGAGGACCCCTATTTATAGTTTTAAAATAGAGGAGTTGTGATAGGAATAGGATTCCCTTTGGACAATCAGATTTAAGTGACATGTCATATGGGCTTTATGGAGCGAACTTTAAATAAATCTATATTTATTAGATTTAAAAAATTAACTCAATTATATTAATCCATAATATTTATTTGAATTAATATATTCATGAATTTAATATAATCCGAATCACTTTATAAATTTATATTTAATAAATTTTAAGTGACTACAGTATGGTTCGATATTTTGAAGTTTGGTTTTGGTATTCTACGATATGCTAAATCGATAATCATAGTTTGTTTAGTTTCGACTAATATATACTCGTATAATAGGAGTATTATCACTTTGATAATTAAAAAAAAAATCTCAAATGTTTCATATATGTAGAAATACATATTTCAAAATAAAATACAAACAACTCATTTAGTTAATCAATTACAATTAAATTTCAAATACATTTCAATCAAAATATAGTAGTCAAAGTTTCAACTTCTAAGCATTTAGTATATACTAATACTAGGTTGCATATTTGATAGTATTTTAATAATATATATATATATATATATATATATATATATGTTATTTATGTAACTATATATTTCGGTATGGTATTCAGTATTTCGATATATTGTTTCTAAATACCAAATACCGTACCAAATAACAAAAAAAAAAAAATATATACCATATACCGTACCAAATATCATAATACCAAAATCACAATATTAAAAAATTTGATATGATATGGTAATTCGGTATATACCATCCCATACCATGCCTACCCCTAGTTGTTTGTAGTCTTTACCTTGTCTCTTATTAGTTGTTGTCAAGGACCTAGTCTCTTGACGGGTGATAGATTCATACAAGATACTACATTAGTTATGTAGACCAATCAAATAAACCTAATTAAAACAAGTTATGAAATAGATAAAAATAAAGTAAAGATGCATGAGGTTGATGATTAGAAGGAAAATTAATTGGAGTTATATATATTCATTTTGGGATGGAAAGAAATGATTGTCATCCAAATTAGATGCCTTACTTGTTGAAGTTAGAATCACTACTTTTTTGAATGGTGCGAGTAAAATTTATTAAAGTTAAAAAGAAGTAATTAAAGGGCTAATTTTTGAAATCCATAAATGACAAGACAAGTGGGGTTGGTTGATTGATGTAGGCCCCACATAAGAAAGATTAGGAAGCAGATAAAAATATGTGCAAAAAAGAGAAAGAGAAAAGATCCTTCCTTACATATTCAAAAGCGCGTTAAACTGATCAGATAAGAAGTTCACAAACAAACAACAAAAGGGGCAGAGAAAGAAGAAAACCTCTTGAAGTGTTTTTTTATTTTTTTATTGAGGTATTTTGTTTATATTTTATGTGTATGTTAACGTGTACACGTTTTTCGGGTTGTCTTATTAACTTTTATGCATTTCTTTGATTCTATATTTTAATGTTTATTTTCTTGTAGTAATCATCAATTGGTGCTGGACATGGAATAAGTTTGCTCTTGAATGGTATAAAGAAATTTTAATTTTCTCTTTACTTTGTTAAGCTTCTATTTGCTTCTTCAACATTCTACACCCTTCTATTTTACCTACCTTTGTGTTAATTATTTATGAGGCATATAAATTATTTTCTACTTTTTAATTTATGCATTTATATCGCCGGATCTGCAGAATTTGTTTGTTTTTTCCTTGTTTTCAGCTGTGCAATTTTGCTAAATCTCCGTACACCTTTCAAACAAGGAAGGGTAAGTTTGCATCAACTTGTCTGCGGTTTTCTCTACCTTTTTCATTTTTTTTTTCATTTTTCTTGTGGTTTTTTTTTTTTGTATTTTTGCTGTGAAGGACTCAATTATTTATGATTTTTGTTTTTGTTGATGCTAGGTTATTGTTTGTTTGATATAGATAGAATATTTGTTGCTAAGATCTTGTTGATGCTTGAATGTTGTTTGTTTGACAGAGAAAGAAGATCTTATTCTTTATATCTAACTTCCATCTTTCTCTTTTGGAATGAAGTATCTTTTGTAGATACACATATTATGATGTTGTTTATTTGACAGATTCAATGGACGGAAGAGGAGCGCCAAGATATTGGTGTCATCATTGTTCAAGGAGGGTGAACCCCATGATGGAGGTTGAGTTAAAATGTCCCATTTGTCAACTAGGATTTATTGAAGAAATGGGATCAGACACTACTGAGACCCCTTTAGATTCTGATTCTTATTCAGATCGTGCCCTCTCACTTTGGGCACCAATCTTGTTAGGCATGATGACCAACCCTCGTCGTCGTTCTAGACTTAGGCATCTCGAATTTGAAGATGATGACGATGATGATCATACACGTGAAGCCAATACACAACTTGATCCAGACCTGGCATCTATAATAAATAGGCGCAGGAGGAACTCTGCCACAATTCTCCAGCTCTTGCAAGGTATTCGAGCTGGAATGTTGGCTGAGTCGGAGAACCCTAACCCTGATAATGAAAACAGGGAGACAGGTAGAGAGAGTAGGGATCGTGAGCGTGTTATACTTATAAATCCATTCAATCAAACCATCATTGTGCAGGGTTCGGATAATAATTCCAGGAACCAACCTATTGGCTCATTGGATGATTATTTCATTGGTCCTGGTTTAGACGTGTTGCTGCAACATTTGGCAGAGAATGATCCAAATAGGTATGGTACTCCACCTGCTCAAAAAGAGGTTGTAGAGGCATTGCCTGTGGTGACAATTGATGAGACATTGCAGTGTTCTGTCTGTTTGGAAGACTTTGAGATTGGGACTGAAGCCAAAGAGATGCCTTGTAAGCACAGGTTTCATGGTGACTGCATCTTACCATGGCTGGAGCTTCATAGCACATGTCCAGTCTGTAGGCACCAGTTACCCTCTGATGAATCCAAAGTTGAGTCTGCTGGAACCAATGATGGAAGTGGTAGTAACACAAATGCTCAGAGTAGTAATGGTAATGGTAGAAGGTATGAAGATGAGGATACTAGGAATGAAAACGGTCGCCGGTTTCCAGTGTCACTTCCGTGGCCTTTGAGTGGCTTGTTTTCATCCCCAAACTCAGGTAGTAATGGAAATTCATCATCAATGACGTCTTCTGCGTCAAATGCAAACTCCAATGCTCATATGCATGAGGATTAAATTTCATCATATTGAGTTTGTGCTCTATGATGCATGGATTTCCTTTGGCGTTTTGCTTGTGTACATAGCGTGGTACTTGCTAAATTATAGTATTGCAAACACTGGATCCTGTCTTGCTTGCCTGCCTGTATTATATATAGAGGATCATTTTACTTTTGTTAGACTAGAAGCCAACGACTCTCTTCTGTTTGTATAGAGCTTTAAATATGTGCACTTTTTGGTCAACTCAACTCTCAAACCCTTTAAGCTTGATGAAAGGGTTTATGTCAAATGTCCTCTGAACCACAAAGAATCAAGAGAAAGCTCTTGGCCTCGTTTCTGATTTATCAGCTTTTAAGCTATAACAATGTGCTATGGTTCAGGCATTATTGATCTTGTTTAGATGCTATACAAGTCATGGTAATGACTTCCTACTTGTCAAGTTAAATTGCTAGATCTAATGAATTTTTTCGTTGAGGTTGGATTTCAGTATCAGAATGAAATTGGAAAAGTTTGGCTTGTATGAAATTCTGTTCTTTGTTAGTGGACATTCAAAACTTATATATGAGTTTTATATGTCAAGATCATAGGGACATATTGAAGGGACCTTGTTAAATGTGAGTGAATTGCAATTGTTGATATGCGAGCTGAGATACTATTTGTATGTGCATTAGTCCATCCCTAGAGACTAGAGTAAGTGTTTTTTGTATGCATTTCAGGGATCACTAGAGGCATCAGAGTAGAGTAGTTTCGTTATTAAACTTCACTCCGATTGAAAACTGTATTGATCTTCTCAACTATTACAACCAGGACAACTTAACTGAATTAGTGGTAAGTGTATGATATCCAGTGTTGTGATAGGTTAATCCACAATTTGAAATTTACCCTTGTGTTTTGGCATGTTCAAAGAGAATTTTGTAAACACTTGCACTTGTAAAATCATTGCCTTTATAGCCAAGAATATGTTTTCAATTGGAACTCGCAAAAGCATTTGGAGTGGTCATCATAATAGCACTTTTAAGAGTATATTGTCATAATTTTGTCAGTCTAAATCCATAATGTCAAGGTAGAAAATAAAAACACACAATTGCCTCATTCAATGCACAACATTCAGTGTATACATCTAGCACATGACAAACATTGCCAACAATTAATATATTCTGGTAATGTAATCCAGATCACACAGAAGAAGATGATTGATTACTACTTGTTCAGTTCAACTCATTTACGTTATTTCTTCAATTCAGGGGAAAACAGTCACAAGTAATCTCTCATAAAATACATTTCTGTAAAACCAACCACAAGCTACTCTTCAATCACGATTTGGCAAAACAAAGGTCGCACTACTCTCTAAACCTAAAAACTAAAATCCTAAAAAACCTTGTCATCTTCGCCACTAATGGCCGCCACTCGGAAGCCTCCGATGGGGGTTGCTCAGCCTGTTTTAGAAAACTTAGCAAGAGGGTTGTAATGAAGATTTATAGATATGAATGCACAATAGGATATTTGAGTTGTAGATATGTTTTGATCAGATCATCAAGTATGGAGGATTATGTTCATTTGCTATCAAAGCCTATTTATTATATTGGACATAGGAGTTGTTATTACCCAATGCGCACACTCAAATGGGATCTGCTATTTGATCCGGAGGAAGAAACAACGACAACTATAGCATGAATATCTTTTCCATTTTTACCATCAAATTTTTTTGGTAAGGAAACAAGTTTTCTCTTTGGCGGCAGCGATAGGGAAGCCTTTGCAGGTGGATATGACAACATGGAATAAAACAAGACCTAGTTGTCCAACGGTGAAGGTTGAAGTGAATTTGTTGGGAGAATTTCCAAAGAGTATAAATATAGGGGTGAGAAACAAGAACACCGAAGAAAACAAAGAAAAATGAATACAAATCAAATGTGATTACATGCCCAAATACTGCAAAAATTGTAAGTTACAAGGACACAATGAGAAAGAGTGCTATGTGTTACACCCAGAGTTGTATCCGAAAGAAGAGGTTGATAGTGAGTAAAGAGGGCAGAAAGAAAATGAAGAGAAGAATCAGGATCAAACAAATCAAAAGGAGGCAAAGGATAAAGGTAAGGAAAATGTTCATGCATTCCAGAACAAAAGAGTAAGGGGGGGGGGGGATGGTGGTGGTGGAGGAAGAGGTAGATACAATAACATAGAAGGATTTACTCAGAGATGGAGTCAAAAAGAAAATTAGAAGGAGGGTAAGCAAATCATCAATGAGAACAAGTTTAGTGCACTAGAAGACACTAAAGAAGCAGAGGATGTGCAAATCACCCAGAAGGAGGGCAATTGTGAAGAAGAGATGCAGAAGAAACTTCAAAGAAAAGGGTGGAAGAGGTTGTTGGGAAGCAACAACAATCAAAAAGTAAGGAAATTGATAGGGTGGAAAAAATAGGGGTTTTTGCAAAAGAAAATAACGAAACAAAGTCTACATCAGGAAGAATGATCAGCAACGAGATAGTGAGTAACTCCAAAAGTGATTCAAATGCTAAATTAATGGCTGGGTTGTCAAAAGGAAATCATTATTTCTGTAGTTTATGCGATATGTAGCTCATATGAGAGGTTAGAAATATGGGAGGATCTCGAAGTTATGGCAGAAGATATGAGTTTTTCATGGGTTGTTGGTGGAGACTTTAGTGTGACACTTAATGAAAAGGGAGAATTGGGGAGGACTATCAGTAACTCATCATGAGACATTGGATTTTGCTCAATGTATAAGTTCTTGTAATATGACAGAGATCAAATTCACAGGTAGTCTTTATACATGGTGGAATAGGAGAATAGAGGGGGAGAGTATTTTCAAAAGATTGGATAGGGTACTCAGGAATTCATGCAAGCTTTCCCATCTAGTGATGTACACCATTTAATAAGGCAAGGGTCTTTGAAATTTCTTCGATCCGGGCTACCACGCAATCCGTTTAGATCTATTTCAGTTGCCAATGAAATGGAATATGGGGGACTCTCTGTCTAAGTGGTTAATCCGACAAGTCAATTCTCAATGCGATGCATCCAGATCATGCTCCATTACATGTGATCTGTAAAAGTGACCAGGAAGAGGTGCTAGTGAAGTCGTTTAGGTTCTTGAGGTTTTGGACAAATCGTAAAAAATTTAAGGGTCTTATAACACAACATTGGGAAGTAAATATAGATGGAAGCTTGTTCTATGTATTTCATCAAAAGATGAAAAATGTGAAAAGGGTTTCATCAAGATGGAGTAGGGAACCGTATGAAAATACTTTTATGAGAATTTCTACAATGGAGGATATTGTTAAGGTAAAGGAAACTCAGGTGGAAGTGAACCCATCAAAAGCCAACATGAAATATTTATCAAGGGTTGAAGAAGCAATCAAGAGATACCACTAGATAGAAGAGGAGTATTGGAAACAGAAGGCAGGGATGCAATGGTTCAAAGAAGGAAATACAAATAAAATGTTTTTTTCATTCATATCTCAAGGGAAAATTTAGATAGAACGAGGAGCTATATAATACAAACTACTCAGAACATTGGAGATGAAGTGGTTAATGTCTTCAAGGAATAGTTCAAGGAAGGGTTTAGGACTGAGGACTAATCTATGCTCAGTGTTATTCCTAGATTAATAACCAATGCGAAGAATGAAGACATGACAAGGGCTCCAACAAAGAAGGAAGTTAAAACTGCAGTTTTAGCTTAAAGAAGGATAGTGCAAGTGGCCCAGATGGTTTCTCATTACTTTTTTCCAATCATGTTGGGAGATTATTGAAGAGGACATGTGGAGGATGGTGATGGAATTTTCTGTGGAGGTGAAATTCCTAAATATATCTCTCACACTAATGTAGTGCTTATTCTTAAAAAGAGAAGGTAACTGGATTCTCAGATTTAAGGCCAATTAGTCGTAGTTCCTTTGCAAATAAGATTCTATCAAAAGTACTGCATGGACGAATTTCACAGATACTGCATTTCATAATCTCAAATAACCAATCACGATTCATGAAAGATATGAGCATAACTGAAAATGTTTTGCCAGCCCAACTTATTATTAAAGACATTAAAAAGTAAAGTCCAAATCACAATGTCGTGGTAAAATTTGATTTGACAAAGGCCTATGATCGAGTTTCATGGATCTTTTTGACTAAAGTGATGAGAAGTTTTGGTTTTGATGAAAGTATCATTGATATGGCGTGGAGACTAATTTCTAATAATTGGTACTCTATACTAGTCAATGGATAGTCTTTTGGTTTCTTTGAATCATCAAGGGGGCTAAAACAGGGAGATCCACTGTCACCTACTCTCTTTATCATAGCGAGAGAATTCTTGACTAGAGGTCTTAATAAGCTGAATAAGGATTTGGGTTTAGAGGGTTTGGAATTTCCAAAAGGAGCAAAAAAATTAATCATCTATCATATGCAAATGATACAATACTATTTTTCTCTGAACATAAGGTTCCATAAGGAAAATGATAAAGGTTTTAAGGAGATATGAGTTTTGTCGAGGCAACTTATCAATTTATCAAAAAGTTATATATACTTGCCTTAAAAAGTTCCTACTGCAGTTTTTCACAGGATTAAAAGAATAGCACAAGGTACTTTCCATTTCACTTACTTGAGATGTCCGATATTTTATGGGAGGAAGACAAAAGCTCATTTTAAAGAGCTATTTAAAAAGGTAGCAAAAAGGGTGCTGGGATGGCGGAACATGCTATTAACATATGGTGGAAGGTATGTTCTAATTTCGTATGTTTTAAAATTAATGCTTGTATATCTTATGTCGGTCATGAATCCACCAAAAGGGGTAATAGATCAGGTTCATAAGATTCTTGCAAAAACATTTTGGGGACACATAATAGGAGTTAAGGGTAAGCATTGGGTTGTGTGGGAAACACTGTGTTTACCAAAATCAAAGGGTGGTGTGGGTTTTAGATCATTACATGATATATCAGATGCTTTTTTTGCTAAACTGTGGTGGGTATTCACAATATCTACAAACACATTATGGAGTGAATTCATGTGGAATAAGTACTGCAAGAAATGGCGTCCCATTATGGCACAAGGCAAATGGCCCCCTTATGTTTGGAGGAAAATGATCAAAGTCAGAGAAGAGGTAGAGCACAATATTTGGTGGAAAATAAAGTCACGAGATGCTAGCTATTGTTATGACAACTGGACAAAGCAAGGTGCTTTGTATTATGTGGAGGAAGACAGAAGTGGGGAAGATGAGATCGAGGTAAAAAGTTGTATTGCAAATGATCAGTGGGACAAAAATAAGTTAATACAATTCAGTGTTGAGGAGATGATTGAATATATTGTGAGTAGAATTTTTCTAGTAATAAGGTATGGGGAACAAGATAAAACTTGGTGGATATGTAGCTCGAGAGGATCCTATTCTTTTAAATTAGCCTGGTTTTTAATAAAAATGAAAAAAAGAAAAGGAAGAGAAGTTTGAGAAGATTTGGATGAAAGTTTTGCCTTTCAAGATTAATTTCTTCCTGTGGATGGTTTGGAAAAGAAAGATTGCCATTGATGATAACCTAAGGAGAATGAGAATCAACATTGCCTCTAGATGTTGGTGTTGTGAAACACAACAAATAGAAACAATGTCTTATTTATTTCTAACAACTTCCCTAGCCCAAAAGGTATGAAAGTACTTTGCTTCATATGCAGGGCTGGATATTGAAGACAAGATTCTTATGCAAACCATTAAATGCTGGTGGTATGCTGAAGCTCCTAACAAGCTGAAAATAGTTATGAGACCTATACCAGCACTGATTATGTAGGGCTTGTGGAAAAGAAGAAATCAAATCAAACACGGAGGGCATACAAGTTTTGAAGTGTCACCACCCAGGGGTATCCCCTAGATGTAACATGGCGTATAGAACCTCGAAGGACACCATACAAGCCACTTAGAATATCATAACATAAGCAATATAACAACAAGAGTAAAAACACATTACAAGTCTAAAATTTTCATATAAGAAAAGCGGAAGTCTAGACTCTAAGTCTCAACATAGCCATCTATTACAATGTCTTGAATGAAAAAGAGGCATAGGCCATACAACATTGTTCAAAAAGGGAAATACATAAAACGGAACTACAATATGGGAAAAGCCGTCCTCAAACCATGATGACTCACCAACAAGCTAGGAGAATAAGCAAGTCTAAGCTTTAGCCACTATGATGATCACCTTGAGAACCGGACCCTACACTTGGGGACAATGTAGGAAAAGTAGGCGTTAGTACAAAAATGCACGAAGTATGATAGCCATGCATAAAATCATTGAAAACATGCTAAAAGGGACATTTCATTTGAAAGTATGCAATTTACCAAGTTTAAACCTCATCATAAACATAGTGGAAAAGCATAAGTCATAAACATAGTCACCATAATCATAGTCATAATCATCATAAAAACCTTTGAGAACTCATATACAAAGCTTATTGAGTAACCATAGTTCATAATTCATATACTTGTTCTTGTTGTGGGAATAAGCCTTAACCGACATGAGACCATTTGAGCTTAACATGAAATCTGGTGACTCCCACACCGAAAAGGGTTGTTCTACTTTTCTAAGGTAGAGCCATACTCTTAGCTTTGGTGGATCAACTAGCTAATGACCTATGGGGGCACATAGTTTATGAGATAAGGGGATTGCTACTAGAAACCCGACCTCTACTATCATGAGGGCTTCCATCCCTACAGATTGCTCCTAGAAACCCGGGCTCAACTAACGTGAGGGTTCCCATCTCATATCAATAGCCAGTCCGTGCTAAGAATTTATTCCCACAGAGTACATATTAAGTCTTGACTTAATTCATATTTATTGAAAGATATCTTAACACTCAATCCAACATAATTCATAGGATAGCTCTTAGATCATGCGTGAGAATAACCTTTCGCCGTCCATGTCTACATATAGATTCAATAGGTGAGAAAGCCTTTCAGTCTTAGAATCATCATATTGTGAGAAAACCTTTCACATCATATCATATTCATGCATAAGTGTGTATGTGAGAATATCCTTTCAACAACACAACAACTACTTCATAATCATAGACACTTCACCCTCAAAGTGTTCTTAAAGCATATACATAAATCTCATAAGCATGCATATTTCTCATACTTTACCCTTTCAAGGTTCAAAGCTCATATCAAATAAATACATCTAGAATTTCTACAGTAGACATGGATATCATAACAATTCAAGTAACCCAATTACTACATGCACAATTTCATAACATTATTTTATCATCAACAAACCCACATCACAAGATCACAATTGAGAATTATGGGGATTTCATGGGTTCTTGGGGATACAACATAAAAACCATAGGAAATCATCAATTCATACATAATATAACATAATTCAATCATTAGAATCGATTTTGAAAGGAATCCATGACTTTGGAATCAAACCCTAACTTTTGGGGATTTCTATCTTTGAAATTGAGATTTTGAAGGGACTCCATGGATGAATTCTATCCATGTATGAAGACTACCATACCTTATATTATGCCCAATGAATTTGGTGTGAAAACCTAGCTTCTTGAACCCTAGCTCACACTTCCTTTTTCGTCTTCTTCAAGTTCTAGAGAGAGAATATTTGGAAAGGATGAACATTGGGGATTTGATTTGGGTTTTGGGAAATAATGAGGTGAATAGGTGTATTTTGAGTTAAAATGACTTATATAGGTGTATAAAACTTAGGCAGAACGACCTCACTTAATACCCCTTTAAAAAGAAATTACCCAAAATAATCCCCACTTTAAGTGGGGTGCCCAGGGACCACGCCCCTCTTCACGAATCGTCAAGGGAACCATGTCCCTTGAAGGTGCCCGTGGTACCTTGACCGGTAGCTATGATACCTTGAAAAATCCCACACATGGTGAAGGCAACCCCACGAGCCTTCCCACGGGCCGTGAAGTGGCTCATGAAGGGGAGCCTTCTTGGGGCAGCTTTAGGGAGGCTACTGCCTCACCACCACGGGTGGCACCATGGGGTGTGGTGACCACCACGGGTCATGAAGACCCTCGTGGTAGGGTGGGCAGTGCCTTGGCCAATTTTGGGCAGCCTTGACCCCTTGCCCATTTTCCTTGGCTCTTACCCTTCTTCCTTGATGTTAGCCCTCACGTTTAACTCTAGTTTAGCCTACTAATTACCGGGGTGTTACAATATCTCCCCCTTGGAAAAGTTTGTCATCGAATGATGATCTAGACACCTTACGGAAGTAACGACTCAAGACTAGCAGCCCATCATGCATGCAACATCGAAATAATGCACAATTCAAAGGAGGAAACTTCTACTCCATCTCAAACATAATCAATTCATCACTAGGAAGTAGGAACTACATCTAACAACCCATTATGCATGAAACTCAACATTTCTCATATTCATAGGAGGAACTACCTTCTCTAAACTAAAAGCATGATCAACACAATTTCATGGAGCCTTTATGCAATATACTTTTAAAAAACACAACTAAAGCATGTTCAACAATTCATCTCATGAAGCATATAGGCAACTCTTAATCAATGCACAACAACATGAGGAAAAAATTAATCATAAAAACTCATTTTCTTACTAAACATAACTTTCTCAAGAACATGCATAATTTAGGGAAATCATGGAAAAACTCATATAACACACATGACTCCCAACACAAGGAAAACTCAAGAGGAACTTGTTACCTTACGCTAGGGTAGGAGTACGTAGAAGGAAAAATATGAGGATAGTGGGACTTCATATCGGCCTCGGCCTCCCAAGTAGCACCCTCAATTAGATGGTTCCTCTACAAAACCTTCACGGAAGCTATTTCCTTGTTTCTCAACCTCTTAACTTGCCGGTCTAGAATCTCTACCTGAACTTCCTCATATGAAAGACTCTCATCAACCGCCAACCCTTCTAAGGGGATAATGGATGCCGGATCTCCAATACACTTCTTGAGCATAGAAACATGAAACACCGGATGCACTAAAGCCAACTCAATTGGCAAATCTAACTCATAGGAAACTTTATCAATACGCCTCATAATTTGGTGTGGGCCTACATACCGGGGACTAAGATTCCCCTTCTTGCCAAATCTCATAACACCCTTCATTGGTGAGATTTTCAAATAGACCCAATCATTAACCTCAAATTCTAGATCCCTTCTCCTCACATCGGCATAAGACTTTTGCCGACTTTGAGCCGTTCTCAATCTATCTCTAATGAGTCAGACTTTCTCAATGGCCTCTAGAACCAATTCGGGACCTATCAAAGCCATTTCCCCCATCTCAAACCAAGCTATAGGAGATCTACACCTCCTACCATACAAGGCCTCAAATGGGGACATACCAATACTTGAGTGATAGTTATTATTGTAGGCAAACTCTACCAATGGCAAATGGTCATCCCAATTACCCTTAAAGTCAATCACACAAGCCCTTAACATATATTCCAAATTTTGGATGGTGCGATCCGCTTGCCCATCGTTTTGGGGATAAAAAGCCAAACTAAGCTTAACCTTGGTGCCTAGGCCCTTTTAAAAAGACCTCCAAAAGTGGGAAGTGAATTGAGGGCCACAATAAAAATAATGGATAAAGGCGCTCCATGCAACTTCACCATTTCTTTTATGTACAACTTGGCATAGTCCTCCACCGAATAGGAAACCTTGACGGGAATCAAGTGAGCCGATTTGGTCATCCGATCTACAATAACCCATATAGAATTATTTTGTCTCTGAGTGCGAGGCAAACCCACAATAAAATCCATATTTATCTCTTCCCATTTCCAAGTGAGGATACCTATATCTTGGGATAGGCCTCCTGGGCTTTGATGCTCCACCTTAACTTGTTGATAATTAGGACACTTAGCCACAAACTCCGCAATATCTTTCTTCATCCCATTCCACCGATAGACTTCCCACAAGTTATGGTACATCTTGGTGGCTCCCGGGTGAATAAAATACCGAGAGCTATGAGTTTCTGACAAGATTAGCTCTTTCAAGTCATAAACATTAGGAATACATAAACGGCCTTGGGATCTAAGTACACAAGCTCCTCATTGGGAAAAAACTTAACAGATTTCTTAAGTACCGCCTCTTTCAATTCAACCAAAATAGGATCAAGACCTTGCTTATATTTCACATTTGCCACAAAAGACGAGTCGGACCCATTGTGAACCATGACACCACCTTTGGTGGAATCTACTTATTGAACACCTAACCGAGCCAACCTATGAACATCCCAAACCAACTCTTTCTTATCTTCCCCAACATGGTCCACACTACCCATGAACAACCTACTAAGAGCATCCGCTACCACATTGGCCTTGCGGGATGATAATGAACACTCATATCATAATCCCTCAACAATTCAAGGCACCACATTTGGCAAAGATTTATATATTTTTGACTAAACACATATTGTAAGCTCTTGTGATTGGTTAACACATCAACATGCACCCCATATAGATAATGCCTCCACATCTTTAAGGCAAAAACAACCGCCACGAATTCAAGGTCTTGGGTAGGATAATTCTTCTCATGGACTTTAAGTTACCTTGAAGAATAAGAAATCACCTTACCATTTTGCACAAGTACACATCCCAACCCAACTCTAGAGGCATCACAATACACCACAAAACCATCCGTACCTTCTGGTAAAGTCAACACTGGGGTGGAAATAAGTCTATCCTTCAACTCTTGAAAACTCTTCTCACAAGCTTCGGACCAAATGAGCTTAGCCTTCTTTTGAGTCAAAGCTGTCATCGGAGAGGCAATGGAAGAAAAACCCTCCACAAATCTTCTATATTAACCAGCCAAACCCAAAAAATTTCTAATGTCCAAAGGAGTTTCAGGTCTTGGCCAACTCTTGACCGCCTCCGTCTTCTTAGGATCCACCTCAGTACCCCTACTAGACACAATATGACCAAGGAAGGCTACAGACCTTAACCAAAATTCACACTTGCTAAACGTTGCAAAAAGTTGATGGTCCTTAAGAACTTGAAATACATTTCTCAAATAATCAACAAGCTCATTCAAACTCCTTGAATGGATCAAAATGTCATCGATGAACATAATCACAAACATGTCAAGGTATTGTCTAAACACTCTATTCATCAAGTCCATAAATGCCGCCGAAGCATTAGTCAACCCAAATGACATAACGAAGAATTCATAATGACCATACCGGGTTCTAAAAGCCGTCTTTGGGATATCATCACCTCTCACCCTTAATTGGTCATAACCCGATCTAAGGTCAATTTTTGAGAAGTAACTTGCCCCTTGTAATTGATGAAATAAATCATCTATCCTTGGAAGAGGATGCTTGATCTTAATGTTCACTTTGTTCAATTGATGATAATCGATGCACATACGAAGGGACCCATCTTTCTTTCTAACAAACAACACGGGAGAACCCCATGGTGAGATACTTGGCCAGATAAAGACCTTATTTAACAAGTCCTTTAACTGTTCTTTCAACTTTTTCAACTTAGCCAAGGACATTCTATAAGGAGGAATTGAGATAGGTTGCGTATCCGGGAGAAGGTCAATACCGAAGTCTATCTCCCGCTTGGGAGGACTACCGTGTAGATCATCTGGGAATACTTTCAGAAACTCATTTACGACGGGGACCGACTCAAGAGTAGGGGTCTCGTAATCTACATCCGTCACCCTAACAAGATGGTAAATGCAACCCTTGGAGATCATCTTTCTATCCTTCAAACATGAGACAAACTGACCCTTAGGCATAGAATTTCTCCCTTCCACTCAAGGACATGCTCACTTGGGAGCTGAAACTTAACTACCCGAGTTCAACAATCAATCGACGCATAATAGGAGTGCAACCAATCCATACCAAGTATGACATCGAAATCTAACATGTCCAGCTCTACCAAATCGACAAGAGTAAATCTATGGGATAGGGAAACAAGGTATCTTCTATAAACCCTCTTAGTCACCACAGAATCACCAATAGGAGTAGAAATCGAAAAAAGGTTCTAACAACACATCGGGAAATACATCAAATCTCGTTTCCACATATGGTGTCACAAAAGATAAAGTAGCACCGGGGTCTAACATATCATACACATCTATATGAAAAACTTTTAACATATTGGTGACCGTTGATAAATCCACAAATTGGACTCATTTAGGGCTATATTTTAATAGAAATTGTTTCCTCAAATGCATGTTTTGTCTCGATATCTGATGAAAACCTTGAAGTTTTAGGTATTTAAAATTTGAGGGAAAGCATGGACACGATCGAGCAAAAAGGAGTAAACGAAGCTAAAAGAATGAAGAAATGAAGATTTGCGAATCGCCGAACCCATTCGGCAAATCGCCAACAAATCACATATTCGCCTTTTGTTCCAGTGTGCTGAGCCCTAAAGGAAAGGATCAAGTTGGCGGAAAAAGGGAGCAGTCGGCGCATTGCCGAGAAGTTTCGCGAAGCAGTACCATGTCACCCAATGACCCAGAGCACGACGATGTTGAGGACTGGTGCAAGACGGTGATGAACTACACCAAAGGGTGAATCACTGAGTTGATCGGCGATTTCGACTAACGACGTCAAATGATACGCTGCAGCACAAATCTGTGAAATCTATAAATACTAGTTAGAGGTATAGTTTTAAGTGTTGAACAAGTATTATATTTTTCATATAGAATAGTACTTTTTAGTATTTTTGCTCTGAGTTTGAGAGTGAGCCCTAGTCCTATATCCTAACACTCAGCTCGAGAGAGTGAGTGGGGTAAGGTGTCGGCTGGTCTTCATGCGGTAAGTCGGTGTCCGAGAGGAACCCATTTGAAATGGGGTAAGTTGCTCAAGAGAGAACTTATTCCCACATAAAGCTTAGCCTAGTCAATATTACTCTATAAATTATCTATGGCAAGCAAGTACCCAATAATCTAGCTTAACCCGTATTCTCATCACATCCCAAGGATCCCCTCTCATTACTTAGAACCCCTTGTTTATTTTGATGTTTACCTTACTTGTGACAAAACCCCCCATTCTTAATTGACACTCTTGTGTCTCCCTTTTTAATTTACAATGTTTTTACTCATTAATGTTTTTAGCTATGATTGGTTAGAACTAAATTTTAATTTTATATAAATTCTCAAAACCACTCTCTTGGGACGATCCCAACCTTTGGTTGAGTTACTAAACTATTGTACGATCGTAGACACTTGCATTAGAAGTTGTGTCTTGATTAAACAAACATCAAAATGGCGCCGCTGTCGGGGAGTGATGTTACGTGAAAGTTTTTTGGTTTAAGTTGAATTCTGCTTTCAATAATCGTTGTTTACTAACCTTATTTTTATTTTTGTTTTCCTTTGAAATTATTGATGTAGGTAGGTACCCTAAGCATGGCTAGGGGAAATGGTGACAACTCGGCTGAGACTAGCCAAGAAGTCAAGAAGGACTTCGAGTTACCCGCACTGGTAAATCAGCTGAACGAGTTATCCACCAAAATAACAGAAGTAGAAAACCAGTGCAAGAGTCAAGGGAGGTACATACCTCCTCACGAGTGGAAGCAGTCTAGAGACAGGGAAAACAATCGTGTCGAGGACACACTTCAAATCATTCTCCAAAAGATCACCAAACAAGATTGAATGTTGGAAGAGATGACAGAGAATATTGAAGTGTTGAATCAAATGGTTGGCTCTCACTTTAGATCGATCCAGCTAATTAGGACACTCCTAAATTATGCGGTGCCTCATATTCACTCAAATGAACTATTGGGGTTACCTAGTAGCACTAAGGCCAACCCAACCAATGGAGAGTGAGTAAAGACTCGCGTCGTGCCACGACGTTAAATAAGGCGCTTGTCGGGAGGCAACCCAAGGTTCTAAATTCTTTATTTTACTTTTACAAATAATGGTGTGTTGATTGTGCAGGTTTAAATGCAGGAAATGTTCAGAAAATGCAGATTGGAGAGAAAATGGTCAGTTGGTGGATCGCCAAAGATGTCTGCGAGCCCGACTTGATCCGCCGTTTTGCTCAATTCAAGGTTGAGTCTGAGCTTGTAAAACTCGACGGACTTACGAAGCAGTTCGGCGTGTCGCCGACGATACAAATCGCCTTCTTGACCCCCAAGAAACTGAAAGAACTTCATTAATCGGTGAGAAAGTGATCACTCGGTGAATCACCGAGTGAATCAGCGAGTGCGACTAACGTCGCCGAACAGGCGCGAGCTGGATGGTTTATAATGGCCAAGAAACTTCAAATTTAAAATTCTTGACTTTCCCTCGCTTTTAAACCTTCTAAATTCACACTAAGGTAGTGTTTTACTTATTTTAGCCCTTTACTAGCATTTTAGTTTATTGATTTGTGCTCGGAGTTGGAATACTTTGCTGCCTAGCTTTTCAATAACAATTTAATCGACATCAAAGGTTGGTTCCCAATCCCCGAGTTTATTGTTGAAAGTTTTGAACTCTTTTGTAGTAATAGTATCGTATTGATGTGTACTGGGCCTTTCTGGTATGATTAGAATCCTTAATTCCCTGTTTTAATTTGAAAGAAATCTTATCCGTATGGTTTGATTATCAAATGTCCGTAACCTTTGTGCTTTTTAATGAGTTGGTCATTATTGTGTATTGTTAGATTGATTGGGTAAAGTTTGAGTAACCCACGTTTGTGCTAAAATGTCAAAAATTTGTTGAATGATAAAGCGGGTGATGCCGTTCTTAAGAGCAAATATCGTCAATTGGCCAAATGCGGCAAATCCAAGAGAAATCAGAGTGTCCCGGGGTAAAGGGTAGTATGGGTCTTGTTTGAATTCCCTGATTGCATGCTTTGATTTGACTTTTGGGGGTTGCGAGATTGAATTCGAGAAGATGGGTCGAAAATAGGCACGTTGGGTCGATTGACCAGCTAAGTCAAGCTTGCCGAACGACTTGATAGTTTGCCTAATGTCCCCATCTTACCGATTATTTGGCGCCTTGATTGATACTTGATTATGTAATTTTCGGCGAGAAGTATGAGGGTGCTGAAAGCACTCGGTGACTCGCCGAAGGTATTCTTATCGCCCTTTGTATGCTATTCTGACCCCCTCATGCACTGTAACTTTCGGCGGACAAACCCATGCTCGCCGAAACTAGTCGGCGATTTGCCGAAAGGACCTAACTAACGTTGACTTGTCTTAATTGTTGAGCCAATCCCATCAGCGAGCTCGACTTTGCTCACCAAAGAGATTAGGCGACTCGCCGACTGGATCGGCGAGTCTGTCTGAAATAACTTTTCTGTGCTTACATTTGAGTTTCTTCTCGATCTTTTGCAGATATGGTATGCACCAATCTAACTGAGCCACCTCAGATAAAGGCAAAGGGCATTACGATAAATGAATGAGGATCACATCCTCCACAGAAACAAAAGCAAAATCTCCCACCGGGAGACAAAGGCAAGAGGAAAAAGCATATAGCAAAGAAATGAGTAGCTATTGAGACCCAAGTTGAGTGGTCTGAGCCTGAAGATGATCAACCTTTGATTCACCGACAGAATAGGCTCCGAGATAGACCTCAACCCACACCCATGAGAGTTTCATCAGTTGGAGCTCCTCTTGAATCAGATGCAGTGCCAGCTCAAAAAACCTCAGCAACTCCTGCACTGTCTATTGCTCCTCCACCTAGATTGCTGAACAGACTAAAAGGTGAAGAAGTCCAGACTATCATAGAGGAGAAACTGCAATCTATGGAGGATCTGGAAGGCAAGAACCTTGATGTGCTTGAAACTCTCCGATGCCATGGATTCGAGTAGTTCACACGACCCCGAGACCCTTACATTCCCTCCTGGGTAAGAGAGTTTTACACTGCTTATGGGGAGTTGGTGCCTAAGAACAAGAAGAAAGCAAGTGAGTTTAGACCGGTGAAGTCGGTCATGGTTAGAAGCAAGGAGGTTGAGTGTCACAACGAGAATATTAACGCTGTACTGGGTAGACCGTTGTACTCTTTGCTTTCTTACGAGGGACTGCCTACTGTTCAGTCCCTGAATTATTTGAAGGGTTGGTTGGCTCCGATGATTTCTTACACCACCCCGAGGTTGATGGATGTGGGAGCTCCTATTAAGAAAAGGGACAAGAACATCGCCTCCAGGTTCTGGTTTGGCTTAATCAGTAGCACTATCATGCCATCCCAGAACGAGTCTATTCTGCGCCATCCTAAGGTGGTTGCCTTGGTTCTATCATGGCCAGGAGGCGGATCGACCTAGGACTTCTAACTTCACAGGAGATGGACATGAGAGCCAAGCAGAGACTTACCTTTCTGCCATTCCCAATTTTGATCACTGAGTTATGCCGGCATGACGGAGTACCCAGAGATCCTGCGCATGATATAAAGGTCATCCCTTCATCCTCCACGGACATCCGGCATATAGAGGTCTAGTTCACATAAGAGGATCTTGACAGAAGGAGAGTAGCTCCAACAGATACTTCTCCAGTGGTCAATGTTGACTCATTACCAGTAGAGGTATCTTCGCCTACTCCAGTTTCTGAGCCCTCAGGTATACCCGCTCCTTCTTCCTCTTCCTTACAGGATCCAGGTGCTTCCTCATCCTCCTAGCCTACCAGGATCACTCAGGCCATGATCCTAAAGATGGGGCAGTTGGCCTATTCAGCTGATGTGAGAGCCACCCGACTGGAGAAGACTGTTCCGTAGATGATCGACAGGGCTATACTAGCAGCACTTACCCCCCTTCAGACTTTTGTTAATGCCTTGACAGTGAGAGTCATTGCTCGTAAGAGCATACATGGGGAGGCCTCTAAGGTGATGACTTTAGAAGCTAAGATTGCGAGTTTAAGGAAGGACGTAGACTATCTTAAGTCTACTGACTTCAGTTCATTATTAGAGAGGGTAGATGATGAGGATGCTCCTGAAACCACCAGAGATGTGCAGAGGGATGGCGCAACACACATACAGAGTCGGATGAAGAGACCGACGAGGAGTTGATATCAGTACATGCTGAGGAGACAAATGAGAGCAGAGATGAGGGCATATTCAGAGACTTTCCAGACCTTATAGAGACGGTTGTGCAGTCGGTGATCCAGACATTGCCCACTAAGACGTCCACAACAACTCCTAGTGGATCTGGCATTGCTATTCCATCTGAGGCTACTTTGGGCACTGATGCCCATATACAGACTGCTAGAGAGACTGCATAGATAGGACCTTTCTTTACCTCCCTCTCTGTCTTATTATATTTTTACTATTGATACTTTTATTTGCATTTGAGGACAAATACTTTTTAATTGTGGTGGGGTGAGGCCCACACCTTTTGTGTTGATAGTTATGATTTGTGTATATATTTGGGTTATTCTGCTTCAAAATTGTGTTTTATTTGTTTTTGTGGATGTTTGAGCTTATGGCTCCCTTCTTGTTTTAATTGTAAAATAATTTTGACCATTCCGAATTTTTTTGAATTTTTCAAACATTTTTGCCACCTCTCATGTGTTGAATGTGGCTGTTCTTTTGCAAAATTTGAGTCTCAGTTTCAATCAATACCGATGACTTGAATAGTGCTTACAATTTAACGAACATGAATGTGCGGCTACGATGAGGCCAAATGAAGTTGCATAGACAATGTATGAACTCTTTGCATCTCGTTATTACTAGCCTTGTATCAAATTGATTTCTCTTGTGATGATCATTGCACACTAGCGAAAGTGTGAAGTCTTGTTTAACTTGTAGTGTCAATGCCTAGTGTGATGAGCTTACCTGTGATCTATGCATGATAGATCCTAGAATTTGCCCTGTTGGTCCGGACAACTAAGTGATATCTATCTCTTGATATGATCTTAGGCAACTTCGAAGAGTGTGAACCAATCTGACATATACCTCTTTTGTGACCTACCTTGTGAGTGTGTGATTCTCTCTTGAACACCCCTTGAGCCTTACCTTTCCTTGGAAGAAAACTTGATGAAAACTAGACCTTTCTTAATCCATCACCCATAATCCTCATGAAGTTGTGGTTAGTTTGAATAGCTAACTTAGGCTAAAAGCCTAAGTTGGAGGTGTGGTGAAAAGAAAAGGGAAAGTCAAGAAGGGCAAGAAAGTCCCTCCTACTCATGGTTTTGAGGAAAATGGAACACCTCCATATAAAAAAAAAAAAAAGAAGAGAAAGAAAAAGAAAAAGAATGAAAAAGAAAGTTGTGGAATAAATTACAAAAGAGATGGGGTTCTCAAACAATCCATGGAAAGTGAATAATATGATGACTTATGAGCACTAATGAAAATGATGAAGGAAAAGGAAATGAAATGTAGTGTGAACCACATTTCATGAGGATGAAAGTCACTGAGCCTAAATGATCATACCTTTGCACTCAGCCCCATTACAAGCGTTGAAAAGACCTTTTTGATCTTGAATGAGCTGAAACAAATGTTCATTGGAAAATACGGGAAAACCTATGGGTGAAAGCATGCATTATGTTCTTCTTTGTGAGTGTGAGCGTTGCATCTGATTCCCAAGCTTTAAACTGTGAAACCATGGTGTGAATATGGAATCATTCTTTGTATGGGGGAATTTGAACACTATAGTTGAGCTTGAACTTGTATTTGAAGCAAGTATTGTGAGCGTGAGATTCGTTGATATTGGTGAGTCACTACTTGAATCTTTGAGTGCACATTTGATCTTTGCACAACTAAATTGAGTCTTGTTGTGTGTATTCATGCTTGAGTCTTGTGTAGCACTGTTCAAGACACCCTTTTTGAACGGCTGAACTTGAGTTTGCTTGAGGACAGACAAAAGTTTAAGTTGGGGTGTTGATGAGTGCACAAATTGAACACTTTTAGGGCTATATTTTAATAGAAATTATGTCCTCAAATGCATGTTTTGTCTCGATATCTGATGAAAACCTTGAAGTTTCAGGTATTTGAAGTTTAAGGGAAAACATGGACACGATCGAGCAAAAAGGAGAAAAAGAAGCTAAAAGAACGAAGAAATGAAGATCTACGAATTGCCGAACCCATTTGGCGAATCACCAACAGATCACATATTTACCTTTTGTTCCAGTGTGCTGAGCCCTAAAGGAAAGGAGCAAGTTGGCGGAAAAAAGGAGCAGTCGACGCATCACCGAGAAGTTCGACAAAGTAGTACCATGTCGCCCAATGACCCAGAGCATGCTGATGTTGAGGACTGGTGCAAGACAGTGATGAACTACACCAAAGGGTGAATCGCCGAGTTGATCGGCGATTCTGACTAACGACGCCGAACGATCCGCTGCAGCACAAATCTGTGAAATGAATAAATACTAGTTAGAGCTGTAGTTTTAAGTGTCGAACAAGTATTACATTTTTCATATAGAATAGTACTTTTTAGTTTTTTTGCTCTGAGTTTGAGAGGGCTTTGAAGACTTGAAGAAAATGAGGGTTTCATCTCCAAGGATTTGGACTTGGGTCTCTTGGATTCTTCATTCTTGGCATGTAACAAGACTTAAATCTGCATACCCATTTGAATGCAAGCTCATTTAGATATAAATTTCTATCTCTTGATGTGTGGCTAAAACCCCCCCATTTTTGGGGTGTGATTTAGTGAATATGGGTTAAGATTGTTGTTGGGTCTTGTTTGCTGATAGATTAGATGTAGTTTAATGGTGATTTCATCTAGAAGTTGTGGATGAATCTACCAAATTTGTAGTTGCAAATACAAGTTTATTTATGCATTTTCGGCTTGCTCAAGAGAGAAGTCGCGAAATCAAGACTACTAGATTGATGGCCTAAGGAGTGGGTCGACATGAGGTTCAGCTCTAGAGAGTGAACCCTAGTCCCATATCCTAACACTCAACTCGAGAGAGTGAGTGGGGTAAGGCATAGGCTGGTCTTATGTGGCAAGTGGGTGTCCGAGAGGAACCCATTTGAAACGGGGTAAGTTGCTCGAGAGAGAACTTATTCCCACATAATGCTTAGCCTAGTCAATATTACTCTATAAATTTTCTATGGCAAGCGAGTACCCAATAATCTAGCTTAACCCGTATTCTCATCACATCCCAAGGATCCCCTCTCATTTCTTAGAACCCCTTGTTTATTTTGCTGTTTACCTTACTTGTGACAAAACCCCCCATTGTTAATTGACACTCCTGTGTCCCCCTTTTTAATTTACAATGTTTTTACTCATTAATGTCTTTAGCTATGACTAGTTCGAACTAAATTTTAATCTTATATAAATTCTTAAAACCACTCTCTTGGGACGATCCCAACCTTTGGTTGAGTTACTAAACTATTGTACGATCGTAGATACTTGCATCGGAAGTTGTGTCTTGATTACGCAAACATCAACCACGTCCGGAGAACTCTCTTGTTCACCTTGGTTTTGGAGATTATAGAAGCGGTTTTGCTTGGGAGCATTGGAGTTTGAACCACTAGGAGGAGCTTGCTTGCCCTCTCTTCCCTTAGCCATAAGCCTTGGACAAGCTATCATCTTGTGACCACTCTTTCCACAACTAAAGAAACCATCTGTTCCAACTAGGCACTTACCATCATGCTTCCTTCCACACTTTACACAAGTAGATCTAGCCACAAAAGAACCACTACCATTACCTCGTTGATGTTTCGAGTTGGAAACCCTATCTTTGTTGACCCTTGTAGCACTAGAGGAACCTTGGTTAGAAAACCTTTGTTTAAGCCTTGGTCGACCTTGTCCATCAGACCTAGTATTGGAGAAGTTCCCATCACCGGTCCTAGCTTTTTTCACCTCCCTATTATTTTCCTTGAGTTTCGATTCCTCAATTTGTTGGGTGTAAACCATAAGATGTGAGATATCCATATCATAATGGAGCATTGCAGTACGACCTTTTTTTTCTACCATATCGGGCATGCCCGTCAAAAACCTAGTCATCTTAGCCCTCGAATCTACCACCATAGTTGGAGCATACTTGGACAATTGAGTAAACTTTAGGGCTTACTACTTCACACTTATACTTCCTTTACGAAGGTTAATGAAATCTTCCACCTTAGCTTCCCTCAACTCTCGGGAAAGAACCTATCAAGAAACACCGATTTAAACAATTCCCACTCTATGGGACCCGCTCCTACCAGTCTCTCCCCCTTCCATTGATCATACCAAACTTGAGCAACGTCTTTCAATTGGTAAGCGGCTAACTCCGCCTTCTCTTCCGGTTTCACCCCCATAATAACAAGTACCTCATAGACCTCGTCGATAAACCTTTGAGGATCCCCTTCCACTTTGGAGCCATGAAATTTGGGGTGGGGGGTGGGGTTGATTCTTACAAAATCTCTCACTCTTGAAGCTGCCGAATTCACATTAGGATTTGCAGGAGCTACAACATCTCTATTGGCTTGAGGCTCCAAACCTTGGGCCAATATTTTAAAAGACGACCTAACCTCCGCATTTGTCATATTCTCGGCTAAAGGATCAACCGGAGCTTGAGGAGGAGCTCTTGATTCACATTGTCTCCTTCAATTCAACTAGTGAAAGCTCCTTGAGTATTCATGTCCTGTAGACTACCAGGTAAGGATTAGAAGAGATATCTTATAGAGTTAAACTCTTGGTGCGACTTAAGAGTAATGAAAGAAGTGAAGTTTCCTAATCATCTTATAGCTTCTTATTGAGAAATGTGGCACGCTTCACACTCATGAACAAGACTCTACTAGACATGTCCTATGAGACATAATCCTAGAATCATTCGAAACCTTGTGCAGTGATACCAAGTTTGTCATGAACCAGGGGTACCCTCTAGATGTAACATGGCGTATAGAACCCCGAGAGACTCGATACAAGCCACTTAGCATATCATAACATAATGAATAGAGCAATAAGAGTAAAAACGCATTTCAAGTTTAAAATTTTCATATAAGAAAAGCGGAAGTCTAGACTCTAAGTCTCAACATAGCCATCTATTACAATGTCTTGAATGAAAAAAGGGGCATAGCCCATACAACATTGGTCAAAAAGGGAAATACATCACACAAAACTACAATATGGGAAAATCCATCCTCGAACCATAAGGACTCACCAACAAGCTAGGAGAATAAGCAAGTCTAAGCTTTATCCACTATGATGATCACCTTGAGAAGCGGACCCTACACTTGGGGAAAATGTAGGAAACGTAGGCGTTAGTACAAAAATGCACTAATTATGATAGCCATGCATAAAAACATTGAAAACATGCTAAAAGGGACGTTTCATTTGAAAGTATGCAATTTACCAAGTTTAAACCTCATCATAAACATAGTGGAAAAACGTAAGTCATAAACATAGTCACGATATTCATAGTCATAATCATCATAAAAGACTTTGAGAACTCATATACAAAGCTTATTGAGTAACCATAGTTCATAATTCATACACTTGTTCTTTTTTGTGGGAATAAGCCTTAAACGACATGAGGCCATGCGAGCTTAACATAGAATCCGGTGACTCCCACATTGAAAAGGGTTGTTCTACTTTTCTAAGATAGAACCATACTCATAGCTTAGGTGGATCCACTAGCTAATGACCTATGGGGGTACATAGTTTATGGGATAAGGGGATCGCTACTAGAAACTTGGTCTCTACTACAGTGAGGGCTTCGTTCCTAAGAGATTGCTCCTAGAAACTCGGGCTCAACTAACGTGAGGCCTCCCATCTCATATTAATATCCACTCGGTGCTAAGCTTTTATCCCCACAGAGTACATATTAAGTCTTGACTAAATTCATGTTTATGGAAGAAAATGTTGACACTCTGTAACACCCCGAAATGCTAACCAAGAGTCACTTGTTGATACACCATTCCTTAATTACTACAGTATGTTTTACTCTCATTTTGGGAACTTGAAATGTTGTGATATTTGCAAACTTGCTTAACATAAATTGTGATCGTAATTTAAGGAATTGTATTGGGGTATTTTCGTAATATTCTAATTAGAATTATGTATAACTTTAAAATGAGGTGAGGGATATATATATAGGTGTATATGTATGCATTTTGGGCAGCACACAATTATTTGGGCAGCACCTTTGAAGGACAACTGTAAAGGGGATAAACATCACTTTTGGTGACTATATGTTTACACCTCAACTATAGTGAAACTCGTGTTCCTTAGCTCTAAGAAACCTGGTGAACTCTCTCTAACCATTTTACTCTCAAAATCACAAGATAAAAACATGGTCCTTTTGGCTGGAATTCGAGACACACCCTTCTCTTTGGTAAGTGATGAAATTTGTTCCTGAGCTTGGTAGTGTTTGGTATTTTCAGCATATCGCATTCTATTGAACTTCGTTTACAGTGAATAAATATGATTTGGAAAGATAATTCGTATATGTACAACTCTTATGTTTATGTAAAACTCTAATTTAGCTGTTATGGATTCGAAATATGGGACGCAACATGGGACAAGTTCTGTCCAGAGTTCGAAAGTAGAAATCATGTATGGACAACTGTTAGTGTTTTGAAAATATCTTTTTGTACAAAATATATTTTGCGGTGATTTTTGTTTGTTTGCAACCTTAATAGATGTACCTACATCTTTAATGAACTTTATAAAGTCCAATTTTGCCGTTTTTCCTTTTCAAATATAAGTTGCCACATGAGGTACTAGGCTGGCCAGAATCACTGTTTTAGGAGCATAGTCGTATTTGTACAGGCTAAGCTTACTTGTGATGATAATTCTATTTTACTTAGACATTATTGAGATACTAGGAATTAAATAAGTTATTTAATTGTATTTTTAAGGTTGTATATACTCGTGAACAAGTTGAGGACCTTGAAACGTTGGTTGGTCTACGGTCTGAACTCGCGAAGTTGTGTTGCTCTGTTTCTTCGCCAAAGCACTGAGGTTTGTGTATAAACTTGTACTTGCACTCTTTTAACTGATGGTATATCTGAAGGTTGATATTGGTACCTTGGTTACCTCATGTCACTTTGCATTGTCGTGTTGGTATCCGTTAAGACGTTAAAGACGCTTGTGTAACTCGCCCACTTGTACAGATTGTTTGATCACTTGGCACTCTTGTTGGGACCTTGTCCTTCTTGTGGCTGTGACTTTGTCAGTATTGGCATGCCTCTTGATTCGGATCATTTTCCATCATGACTCTGCATTTTTAGTTCGTCTTAAGAATGGAAGTTGTCCATTTTAAGTACGAACTAGAAAGCCATTTTTAATATGGTTCTTGGTTCTCTTGATTATTGGGCTTTGACCCTTCTTGTTATAGGGCGTCGGCCCTTCTTGATACCTGCTTGTGCTTGGTGTAACGGCATGATGTATATATTGGGCGAGCCTTGTTATTGAATCTCTTGGAAAATGGTGCTATGAGCGTTCTTGACATTTGGATCTTTAAATATCAAACTTGATACTCTTTATATAATGTTTACTTGATTTGTTTGTGATGTTTCAATTGTGCTGCCTGTGACTTGAGAAAGTTAACTTGGTGAATCGGATGGCTCCGAACCTATAGTTTTTACACCACTAAGTTGTAGCGATCCTTTCAAAACAATACCACTACTTAAACAAGAAATCTAATTAAATACTTGTGACATTTAAAACCAATTAATGAGGGCATACTGATTTTATTCTAGTAGAGGGATTAGATTCATAATGAACTCCAAAAAAAATAAAAATATAACATTTAAGCAATTAACCGACCAGATCTTCATGCATATGTTAACCTCACACTCTAGGTTGAAATAACAAGAATATTACAAGCTTCCGAGTACCGAAATCAGCCGGCTCATGCTTCACATAACTTTCAAGACATATAGCAAATAAGTATATTACAAGACTTGGGTTTACACACCCCAAAAAGATAAAAACGTATAACCATACTTATATTACAATCCATGGTGACATGACCAAATCAGCCCTCAAAATCTCCTGTAAATATACAACACAAAGATCATGTACAAGTCCCAAGATTTATACAAACTATATATGCCTATATGCAAATGTGATCTTCGTTAAGGCTTTCAAAATCTCCATCTTCAATGGCCAGCTTCAAGCAACATCGCCAACAGCCCCTACGATAGAAACAACTATCGCTAAGCATATAGCTTAGTGGTGTAAAAACTATAGGTTTGGAGCCCTCAAATTCAACAAGTTATCATTCTCAAGTCAAGGGCAGCACGATCGAAACAAAATCAATAAATCAAGTAAACAATATACAAGGAGTATCAAGTTCAATATTTAAAGGACCAAATGTCAAGAATGCTCATAGCACAACTTTTCAAGAGATTCAACAACAAGGCTCACCCAATATATACATCATGTCGTCACACTAAGCACGAGAAGGTATCAAGAAGGATCAATGCCCTACATCAAGAAGGGTCAAAACCCAATAATCAAGAGAACCAAGAACCATATTAAAAATGGCTTCCTAGTTCGTACTTAAAATGGACAACTTCCATTCTTAAGAC